>JAOUQT010058170.1:0-10605 GCA_025769995.1 Xyliphius kryptos | reverse complement strand
CTGGACAGGTTGGTTTCACAGAAGTGTGGTTTACTTGGAGTTACATTGTGTTGTTGAAGTGTTCCCTTTATTTTTTTGAGCAGTGTATATTTTATTAATTATGCTCCTACCATGAAAACTATTGTTTTTATAACTAATAGTAAGACCATAAAAAGTAATATAAGAAAACAAATAATCCTCCAGAATCGATATTACATGCTTTTTATATACAAATAAATTTTAAGTTTTGCATCAAAGCTCACTTTTTAATATTTACTTAAACATTTGTCCACCTGCTACAGATCACTTTGTTTAAATGGGTTTAATAAAGGATTGTAAAAAATTCATTCATTCATTACCTTGCGCTTAATCCTCTACTAGGGCCGTGGGAGGGTTCCCAATACCCATCCAGTGCAGAAAGTTTCAGCCGCTGGGCAGATACACCCAGGACGGGGTGCCAATCTATTGCTGGTCACGCTCACTCACACAGTCACAAATGCAAACACACAATATATGGGATACGATCTCCCCTGGATGGGAATGGGTAACCCTCCGGCGACCCTCGTAGAGGATTAAGCAAAAGATAATAAATGAATGAATGACGGTAAGTATTCCCACTTTTACTTTATTATTACTTTATCAGTAATTATTCCAACATGGTTCACATAGACAACTATTTGTTGATTGTTTTCCCTTCGACAGCTATTCGTCTATACTTTCTAATAACCTACAGTGTTTTACATTTTAAATCTGGTCTGTAGTGTCCAATTCAACAAATCACAGCTAACAATCCTCTTTATTGAAATGATATTTCCACAGTTTAGTAAATCAAAATCAGTCAGAGCAAATACTTACAGAGGTTTCCAAAACTCTGAAGACTTATCCCTTTGACTTTCGTGGGGCCAAAATTCTTACTGGGATGGAAGAAGGAGCATATGGCTGGATCACCATCAACTATCTTTTGGAAGGCTTTATAAAGGTATTTCAGATAAAATGTGGTAACATTTTTTTTATTTGTGCAAAATGCAAGTGGATGTGGCACATTTAAAACAGCTAGAACCTTCTAAACAAATTACATTGAAAATAAAATAAAAATTATTAATTTCCTTAACAGTATTCATTTACTGGAAAATGGGTTCACCCGAAAGCTGGGAACATTCTCGGAGCTCTGGACTTGGGTGGTGCTTCCACACAGATTTCCTTCATACCAAAGGATCCAGTGAAAGACTCACAATCGGCTTTTGACCTCCAGCTTTATGGATACAAGTACCAGTTGTATACGCATAGTTACCTGTGCTTTGGAAAAGACCAGGCTTTAAAGAAGGTTCAGGAGTATTTGCAAAAGGTGGGTAATACATTTTTTCAATAATAAAAAAAGACATCTGTTATTAAAAGGAATGTTACTCTCCTGCATTAATCCAGCCATACCCTTGCTTTACCACATTCCGATATACAATAAAAGGAGATTTAATTACAAAATGCACTTTGATGTTCTGTCTATACTGACATTTGATGAATTATAACATTTGTCAAACTTTTCATCCTTAATCTCTTTATTGTATAAAGGACAATGTGTTATGGTAATTGATTAGACCTGTATTTTTGGAAAGGATAATAAGTTGGTTAACTGTGCTTAAAATAAGGCTGAACTACTGATGAACTTTTTTTTTCATTTATTCATCTGTTCAGAGTACAAATTCCTCAGTGATCAACCATCCCTGCTACCATGCAAATTACAGCGTTACTATAAAGCTGGGGGACCTTTACAACTCTCCTTGTGTGGTCAAACCACCTTCATTTGATCCCTCACAAACGGTCACATTTAACGGGGCAGGTGATTCTCTAACATGCTCCACACTGATGGAGAAGATCCTAAATCTGTCTAGCTGTACACCATACACTGATTGTGGTTTTGATGGAGTGTATCAACCACCTGTCAATGGAGAATTTTTTGTGAGTATTTCCCCCATGATGTCTTTATCAAAGGTGTTTAACAGGTTTTTATTTAACTGTCACATTTTCTAAAAAAATTTTCACATGATAAGAATGTTACTATCAGTAAACGTTACATTTGTTTCATTTTACAATTACAAAATATATATAATAAAAAGATGCAGGGATGGATCCTTCCACTCCAAAAAAAGTACAATATAAGCCATCGTGATTCCTGCAGACATCAGAATATACAGTTTTATGCAAAGTGACTATGGCAGAAAAAGATTTCCGGGATTTTCTACTCGTGCTTGCATATGCACATAGATGATTGCCAAAAGAAACTAAAAGAAGCGCAGTAGTATGTACTGTCATTGTCACTGATGCAGTTTAAATGCACATTATATGCACCATTTAAAAGATTCATTCATTATCTTCTGCTTAATTCTCTACTAGGGTCGTGGGGGGTTGCCCATGCCCATCCAGGAAAGAATGTATGGGGCTCTGGACAAATACACTCAGGACAGGGTGCCAGTCTATCGCTAGGCATACACTTACACATGCACACAGACTATATGTGGAAATTTAGAGCAGTCGATTTAACTTACATTTTTTAATGTTTTTGGATTGTGGGAGGAAACTGGAGAACCCAGAGGAAACCCACTCAGACACAGGGAGAACATGGTAACATGCTAACCTCTCAGCCACAGTGCTGCCCCCTTTAAAAGATCTTTAAGAAATAAAAAAGCCTTTGAAGAAAAGGTAACTTGCGTTCATGTTAATGAAAAAGACTTTACTTTAATGAAAATATTTAGTTTTGTATTTATATTAATAGGAACCAATTTATTTATACTTCATTTATGCTAATTTATCAAGAAAACTCTGATCTTAATTTTAATTTAATGAGATGAAAAAAATGTGAAACTTGAAACACTTTTGCATAAATATCTTTTTTTTCCCCCAAATTATAGATTATGTAATAATATAAGAAGATAATAATAATAATAATAAAGGCATTATAGTACTGCATAAAATATGTATGATTTGTCTATTGCAGGCTTTCTCTGCATACTTCTTTACTTTTGACTTCCTTGGTCTTGCTCCAAAAGCTCCACTGCAAAAAGTTAAAACAACCATAAATGATTTTTGCAACAAAAGCTGGGATGTCGTGAGTGATCATAGCTATTATTCTATGATGGTTTAAAAGTGGTGTAACAATTCAAACTTAAAATGTATTTCTTCTTATTTTTCAGCTTGTGAAAGAAAATCCAACTGTGAAGGAGAAGTACCTAAGAGATTACTGTGGTTCAGCTCATTTCATCATGGCAATGCTTCTTAATGGATACAAATTTAACAACTCATGGGATAAAATCAGCTTTCAAAAACAGGCGAGTCACACAGAATAAGTGCTAATTCCAAAATTAGTGCTAAATATCACCAAAATTGTAGTATTTTAATATGTTAATTCTGTCTATTGTTTACTTAATATTGCCTGAAATAAGATTTAAAAAGTTATAAGAAGCTATAATTTAAATGTGATTTGACAGAATTGTCAGTTGAGATTAGCATCCTGCCTGTAAAAGCCAGGTTAACCTGTATGAGTCAGTTGGATACATACCATGTGTTTAAAGATTTAAACCTTTAAAAGAAAACAGTAGCCAACTTAAATTCAGTTGTTGAATTTAAATTAATTATGATGGTGATGCTGTTAATTGTAGGTAGCAGACACTGACATTGGCTGGACTTTGGGCTACATGCTGAACCTGACAAATATGCTTCCCTCTGACAGTCCTTCAGTGGTAACAGGGATTCAACAAAATCAGTGGATTGCAAATGTTTTCTTCATTGTGCTTGTACTTTTTCTAAGCCTAATTATTCTTTTTATTGTATGCGTTTGGTTTCCAACCTCAACATGATTTTCTTTGTGCGAACACATTGTATATTGGTTAAGCCAAATCCACACTAGTTCAAACTGTCTATTCTACATAAACTGACACCTTGTTCATAAAAATTTTATATTTATTTTGAATATTGCAGTACATTCCTGGATTTAATTAATTATAACGTTGTCAAAAATGTACTTGTACAGCTAATTGTTGAACCTGGTGTTATGCTGTTAATGAGCTCATCTACGTTTTCTAGAGTAACTTATACCTGCAATGTTATTTTAATACTGTAACTAGTCATTTTTACCTTAGTCATTTATGATTCCGTAGTAAACAATAATAGGAAATAACTTTTAATGATTTAAAGGGATGGGTAAGAAAATATGTTTTTACTTTTGATAATAATCATTAACAATCGTGTTTATTTTTATATAAGTTGTTTTCAGTGAAATCCTGACCCTTTGTTGCTTTACCCTTCTCATTCTGTATTACTTACATCCAATTGATAATATGACAAATTTTATTCATGGAGGAACAAAAAATAGATATTTACTGGCTCTTTTGACCAAATTAGTTTTCATAAATTTTGGCCCTGTTCCCTTTTTATGTTCATACACCAAATCGTATGGCTTTTTAACATAACTTAATTTGATGTGTGATAAAGTACTGGCAAATTTCAAATAATGTATACATTGTTGAGAGACAGCTGTGTATTAAGCTATAATTAAGATCGTCATTCTAGTTGCAAATAACCTGACCTTCATTTCTTTATAGTGTTACATGACTAAGCATCTGTTGTGTATGGTCTGCATGTCCGGTTAGAGTTTAACAGATTTAACATTTTCTAAGACTTATTAGGTACAAAATGTATATGTTTTCATATTTTTCTGATGTTTCAAAATATATTTTAATAAGGGATTGAGGCATGATATTATGGTTACTGTACTTTCATTACTTTCAGTGATGTTTTTTTGCTACTGTATGTATTTTGTTTTGAGTTTTTTACAAGGTATAGACAGCTGGTCAATTTGTCTTTGTGCTTTGTGCAATTTGTCAATCCACTTCCATAACTTGTTCACCTTACATTCATGTCTACTTTAAAATATGTGTTTAGACACCAAACATTGATTGGTCATAAGTTTAAAATCATCGACATGTTTTTGCAGTTATTGTGTAGTTGTATCAGCTTTGTTATTATTTCGATGCACTTTGTAGTTCTTTTATTAGAGACTTTAATCTTGTTTAATAGTTGGGACCTCCACAGTACTCTCACAAAGCAGGGTTTATTTGGGTGGTGGATCATTCTCAGCACTCCAGTAACTGACATTGTGTGTTAGTGTGTGTGTTGCGCTGCGTTGCTATGAGTGGCTTAGTCACAGGAGTGCTGCTGGGTGTTTAAACACTGTTCACACTATGTCTACCATGTTAGACATGCTTCTCATATGGTTAACCAAAAGACAGTAGCTCATCTGTTGCTTCTGCTGTTAGTCATTCTCTATTGTTTCCTCACTGGTCACAGGACACTGTTGGCTTAATGTTTTTATTGATAAACTTCCTCAAGTCTAACTATGAGATTGACACAATATTCAATGCTTCAATTGAACCATTTGAATCAGCACAACACATTTACATGCAGTGACCAAAGAATGATCCACCCTCCAACCAGCATCTGCTCCTGCGAGGGCCGTGACTCTTGTAGAACAGGGTAAAGAGGGTGAACACAGCACAGAAATCAAAAGTTCATCTAGGTCTTAGCTTACATTCAACATATGTTGGTGGTTTTAATATTATGGCTGAGAGGTATAACTTTTGTCCTCAATATCGGTTACAGATCCACTGTGCAATGTCACAGTTTTTATACATTTTAGTCGCTGCTATGAGATGTAATGGTTTATTTTTTTCACATTTAATAAAAGTTACTTTAAATTGTGATAATGTTTGCTCTTTACTAGTATAATGGTAAAACGGTTAGCTCTAGTTGGTTAACTTGCCAAGATTTGGTAGATTAAAATTCAGTGCTGCTTAACTTACATGCATGGTATTTCTTAAAATGCCTGTTAAATTGGACACCCAATAATATTAAACACTATATTAAACACTATATTGGAAAAAGTATTTGCTCACTCATCCAAATAATCAGAATCAGATATTTCAATCACTTCCATGGCCACATGTTTATAAAAACAAGCACCTTGACATGCAGACTGTTTTTATAAACAGTTCTAAAAGAATAGGTTGCTCTCAGAAGCTCTACAGAACTCCAAACCTTATGTGGCCTTTAAATTATCTCAAGAACAGTGCACAGAGAGCTTTATGAAATGGGTTTCCTTGATCGAGCAGCTGCATCCAATCCATATATCACTAAGTGCAATGCAAAGTGTCAGATGCAGTGGTGTAAAGCACGCCACCACTGGACTCTGGAGCAGTGGATGCGCATTCCCTGGAGTGAATCACGCTTCTCCATCTGGCAATCTGATGGACAAATCTGGCTTGGGTGGTTGTAAGGAAAACGGTACTTGTCTGAGTGCAGTGTGCCAAGTCTAAAGTTTGGTGTAGGTGGGTTTATGGTGTGGGGTTGTTGTTTCAGTAAAAGAAAATCTGAAAGTATCAGCATTAGGTATGAGGAAGTACAGTGCTATCTGTATCTGTTTAACCATCTAAATGATCTGTACTAGGAATGGGTGGGGCCTAATTCAAAAGTGGGCGTGGTGTAACCCGAAAGTTATTGTTCAACCTGAAGTGGGCGGGGCTTAAAGATGTATTTAAGTCTGAAATTGATATGGATTGATCAGAAGTTGCTGTATGTATTGTTTTTTGAAAACTATTTACAGAACAGCCTCAAATTTGAGATTCAATTCAATATTTTTGATCACAAAAGCACTGTGTTCCAACTTTGCCAACAGCCAAACTTAGAGAAAGCACAAAAAGGAAAAAAAAAAAACCCTGACCGGAGTTAAGGAAGTGACAGACACGACACGGGCCGATCTTAGCTCTGTCTTGTAAAATGCACCATGTATGTTACGCAAAAAGTTCACCAAGTAACTTTCATACAAACTAAAACAGAGGTGAGCTAAAAAAAAAAAAACCTAAGGAGTTCTGATTGAAGAGAGCAACGTGAAATCAGTCACTGTGTGCGAGTCCAGAGTGGGGCGAGCGATCTGTGTGACTGGCCAATCACAGATCGTGAAAACAGACAGTTACCCAATGAGGATTTTCCTTCAGCATGAGCAAGAATAGTGACAAGTTTTACTCGTTTCATGCTCGTACTCGTAAAAAATGCTGTATGCGTACCAAATACTCAGATGAAACGAGTATCTGGCTCATCCCTTAAGCATACAAGACATTTTGGACAATTTTATGCTTTCAACTTTGTGGGAACAGTTTGGAGCTGGCCCCTTTCTCTTCTAACATGACTGTCATCCATGTATCTATGAACCTTGCTTTGTGCACTGGTGCACAGGGTTTGGTGTGGATGAACTTTATTGGCCTGCACAGAGTTCTGACCTTAACCCGATAGAACATCTTTGGGATGAATTGAAGCGGAGACTGAGAATCAGGCCTTCTCGACCAACATTAGTGCGTGACCTCACGAATGCGCTTTTGGAAGAATAGTCAAAAATTCCTATAAACACACTCCTTAACCTTGTGGACAGCCTACCCAGTAGTGACTGAGGTGTTCTAGCTGCAAAGGGTGGACCATCATATTACACAATTGAGGAAAATCAAGTGTGGAGCTGCCAAGATGCCATTTGCCACCAGTTTAGCCATATTTCAGAGCTGTAACGTTACTGGAGTATCAAAGAGCACAAGGTGCGCGATGCACAGGGACATGGCCAAGGTATGGAAGGCTGAAAAACGACCACCTTTGAACAAGAAACATAAAACAACAAGACTGGGCCAAGAAATATTTTAAGACTGATTTTTCTAAGGTTGTATGGACTGATGAAATGGGAGTAACTCTTGATTGGCCAGATGGATGGGCCCAAGGCTGGATCAGTAAAGGGCAGAGAGCTTCACTCTGACTCAGACGCCAGCAAGGTGGTATGGGCTGGTATCATCAAAGATGAACTTGTGGGACTTTTTCGGGCTGAGGATGAAATGAAACTCTCAGGCCTACTGCCAGTTTCTGGAAGACACCTTCTTCAAGCAGTGGTACAGTAAGAAGTCAGTATTGTTTGTAAAAAAACCTGATTTACATGCAGGACAATGCTTTATCACATGCATCCAAATACTCCATAGCATGGCTGGCCAGTAAAGGTCTAAAATAAGAAAAAATAATGACATGGTCCACTTGTTCACCTGAACTGAACCCTATAGAGAACCTATGTCTCTAATAAAGGAGTGAGATCTACAGGGAGGAAAAACAGTACACCTCTCTGAACAGTGTCTGGGAGGCTGTGGTGGCTGCTGCACGCAATGTTGATCGTAAACCGATGAAGCACCTGACAGAATCTATTGATGGAAGGCTTTTGAGTATCATTGTAAAGAAAGGTGGCTCACTGATTTGTTTTTGGTTTTGATTTTGAAAGTCAGAAATGTTTATTTCTAAATTTTGTGCTGTTATATTGGTTTACCTGGTAAATATAAACAAGTTAAATGGGTATATATTTAGTTTAAGTTACCTAATATTTCAGTGCAGTATTAGTTACCTGCACAAACAGATATTCCCCAAATGTAAAAACAAAAAATGCACTTCAACTTTCAATAATACTAAGCTTTGATTTTTTCACTCATTTGTAAATCACTGTGGATAAAAGCGTCTGCTAAATGACTAAATGTAAATCTAAATGTAATTGAGAACATAGTTGTTCAATAAAAAACAGAATCCTCTCAAATAAAACTTGCCTAATAATTTTGCACACACTGTATAACACAAGGCGCTTGGTGTGTCATCTCTATAGCAGTAGAGTGAAGGGAATGCACGGTAAAGACGCGTGGTGAACATCTGACTAAATGTGTCCTTTCATGCAGCGCTGCTTTTCCTTTCAAAACCTCTTAAAGACGGAACTAAAAAAAGTGATTCTGATTCAGATGGTTTAACAAAAATTGTTTAGCATACCGTCATGCAAATAAAGTTACTCCGAATGTTGAAACTTGAACCTTGACAGAGAGAGAGCATATACTGAGTGCCATCATATAACACATCTATAACATAAAGCGCTTCATGTGTGTCATCTCTATAGCAATTGGCACATGGGTAGAGTGGAGAAGAAGACACGAGGTGCTGTTGAGAGCAATTGTCACATGGCTAGAGTGGAGGGGAAGACGCAAGCCACTTGCCATATAGCGATTTGGCGCATGGCTAAAATGGAGGGGAAGAAGCAAGTTGCTCGGCATATAGTGATTAGCGAATGGGTAGAGGGGAGGGGAAGATGCGAGCCGCTTGTCATATATTGATTGGGGCATGGGTAGAGTGGGGGAAAAGACAAGGGGCGGCTAACGTAAAGCTAATCTTTTAACCCGCTTTTGCCCTGAAAACTGTAATAAATATGGAATTAAAGAAAGTTTTCTTGCCAAATAAGCAAATTAGTGAGTGACTTCAATGAAATGTGCCAGTAGAAATGCTTACCAACGGGCATAGAATGGGTATATATGGCTATTACACTTGGATACGTTAAATGCATATTTTATTTTACTGTACAATATGTAGCAAACACTGGTGATAAAGAAAGATAATCATTGAAGAAAGGCATTAAAAACTGCCCTTTATTCATTAACTCAAAGGGTACCACTGTACTGTATATAAATACATTTATAGAAACTGGTTTACTCAGCAGTATATTTAATGTACACAATGCGCACACGCGCACACACACACACACACACACACACACACACACACACACACACACACACACACACACACAGACAGACACACACAAACACTCTCCTCTTAGACCATGTTCACATTGCATCTCTCTAAATCCAGGCCTGACTAACTTTCTCCTAACTAAGTCCTATTGATTCCTTTCTGCTGTGCTGGTGGAGCAATCACACACTCACATACTCACTCACACACACTAGATGAATACCGGCCAAGAAAGTTATGAGCTGTCAAATGAAATAAGGTTTACTTGATTTCTCATCTTACTCACACAAATTTACAAATACAATGTTGATTGTACCTTGATAAGAGCAGGACAATGATTTATCTGATCAGGAAGCAGAACTAGGGAGCATCCAAAATCCTTATCCTTTAGCCAGGATTTTCAGGCCTTTTTGTTAAAAGCTGCATGCATCAATCATTACAAATTTCCTTATCAAACTATGTGATAATGAGTTTGGACAAATCACCATATTTTTGCTATGAGTATTAAAGACTAAATTGAGACATGAAACAACTAACCTGTATCTGTGAAAGTGAAACTATTTATCTGTTGGTTTAGTCTGGGGTAGGGCTAAGGATTGCAAATGAGAATATCATTAAGAAAAATCTTTGCTGTTAAACCAGTATATTATCTGATTTTTTAAAGTGGCCACAATTGCACAGTGCTATGTGCCAAATATACTAAATCACATTCATTTTTTATGTACTTTCTAGGCCCTTCTCATGCTGGCTTGTAATGATGGTTTCTACAAATGGTGTAAGCTTTATTTTCAGCCAGGAAAAAATAATTCATTTCACTTTCAAATTAGAGCTATATTTGTCACAACAATAGCGCTAAACACTGTTAGCCACTGATCACTAGTGTTGCTGCTCAAACCACATAGAGGTGGTAAGACATCTTGAGACACTTCTTTGTGGTTGTGACAAGTACACTGCTCCAAAAAATAAAGGGAACACTTAAACAACACAATGTAACTCCAA
>JAOUQT010058160.1:0-10605 GCA_025769995.1 Xyliphius kryptos | reverse complement strand
ACATTACTTGATTCTCGTAGTAAACTGCTTTTTTTAAGAGCGGCCCTAAAAGGCTGTTGTAAGGAAGTGACCGACGCCACACACGAGCCTCTGTCTTGTCGAATGCAGCACCTTCACAAAAAAAATGGATTGGTGAGCCCCGCCCACATGTTGGTAGAGGATGCTGGGTAATGGACAAGTGTTCAAGAAAACGCCAATAAATGGTCTTATTTGTGTTATTAAAGTGTCCCGGTTATGTGAAACTGTTGAAGAGATACGAAAATACTTTAGGGACATTTTATTGAGGAGAAGTTAAATGTTTCAATACAAGTTACCATGAGTGTAAAATATGAGTAAAAACATGTGATGGCTGCCGTTCTGACGAAGCGCGTTTATTCGCTTGTAGACTGAGCCTTGATGAATACCTTTTAAATCTGTAATTGAAATTGCGAATGATCATCTTAACAAACATCAACGTTATAATATTTGTTTCTGGTATAGATTAAAATTGTTGTTGTAACGGTGAACGGAGGGCGTGTTTGTTTAAGTGTGGGCGTGCATGCGAGTGCTCAACCAATCACATGCAGTTATGCAAATGAGTACCCAGCATGCATTGCGGTGGACTTACCGTGATGGTAAAAGGTAATGGAAAAAGATAAGGTGAGGGGAGGACTCAATTCTCTTAAAAATACATGTTCATATTAATTAAACTTTAAATTTACGGCTGTTTTACGTAATACGTACGAACTTTTTTTTTTGCGTAAGTATTTCGTAACTTTATTTTGCCTCTAAAAAAAGTTACGAAATACTTACGCAATACTTACGAACTTTTTTTTTGCGTAAGTATTTCGTAACTTTTTTTTGCCTCTAAAAAAAGTTACGAAATACTTACGCAATACTTACGAACTTTTTTTTTGCGTAAGTTTTTCGTAACTTTTTTTTGCCCTGAAAAAAAGTTACGAAATACTTACGCAATACTTACGAACTTTTTTTTTTGCGTAAGTATTTCGTAACTTTTTTTTGCCCTGAAAAAAGTTACGAAATACTTACGCAATACTTACGAATTTTTTTTTTGCGTAAGTATTTCGTAACTTTTTTTTGCCCTGAAAAAAAGTTACGAAATACTTACGCAATACAAACGAAGTTTCTTTTTGCGCAAGTATTGCGTACGTACTTCGTAAAAAAAGGCGTAGGTTTTAAGGTTTAATTAATATCACGACAGAACATTCTTTTAATTTTTATGAACATGATGAATGTTTTGGGAAATCAATCACTTCTCACCTTAGCTTTTTCCATTACCTTTTACCATCACGGTAAGTCTACTTTCAAGCAATGCATGCTGGGTACTCATTTGCATAACAGCATATGATTGGTTGAGCATATGCATAACTGCATGTGATTGGTTGAGCACTCGCATACACGCCCACACTTAAACAAACACGCGTACCCTCCGTTTCAACATCAGATCATATTAATTTTATTCTATACCAGAACCAAAATTTGACCACGATGTTTTTCAAGCTGGTCATTCACAAGTTCGATAACAGATTTTAAAGGTATTCATTAACATTCAACTACCGGTGATTTAACGCGATTCGTCTGAACGGCAGCCATCACATGTTTTTACTCATATTTTACACTTATGGTAACTTGTATTGAACCATTAACTTCTCCTCAATAAAATGTCCCTAAAGTATTTTCGTATCTCTTCAACAGTTTCACATCACCGGGACACTTTAATAACACAAAAAAAGACCATTTATTGGCGTTTTCCTGAACACTTGTCCATTACCCAGCATCCTCTGCCAACATGTGGGCGGGGCTCACCAATCCATTTTTTTGTGTGGAAGTGTTGTGTTTGACAAGACAGAGGCTCGTGTGTGGCGTCGGTCACTTCCTTACAACAGCCTTTTAGGGCTGCTCTTAAAAAAAGCAGTTTACTACGAGAATCAAGTAATGTTATGAGAAAAAAGGAGTAATATGTGAACACAAGCAGCAAAAACGCAGTCATATTCTCGTGTTATAATGAGGGATGTTGTGGATTTAATGAAGTTGTACATTTGTATCGGAATTCTCATTACAGTGAAATCCTCTGTGCGCATCCGGGTATTACTTGTATCAGAACACCGAACCTTAAGAGTAATCACCTAATTATTCAGATAAAAGTACTGACGAGGAATAAATTGAAGTGTAAGTAGAAAATTCAAGCCATTTAAGAGACCACACGTTGGACAAGTTTCCTAACTTTAACAACCTGGAACAGTCAAAACCTGCCGACAACAGATGCTGAAATGGGATTGGCTAAATGCAACCATGTCTGGAAGTAAACGAGAAAACATTATGAACGCAGCAGGCAACCATTTGGAATTATTTAATGAATATTCATTAAATTTATTCATTTGGTAGACGCTTTTATCCAAAGCGACTTACAAATGAGGGAACAACAAAAGTCAATAATTTTAGGAAAAATAGCTAAACTGCAGCACCATCAACCCTGCTCATCACTCGATTTGGCGATTTAATTTTTTTATATAGCAAGTGCCTGTGGAATATATGGGTTTCGCCTGTTGATTCCAACTCACCGAGGTGCCAATTCTAATTCCATTTCAATCACCACTGCAAAAAAATTGGGAACGACCTTCCCAACATCCATAAGGCTGAATCGAGAGTGACTCAGCCTTAGGGATGTAGCTCAGTCTTTGCCAAATTTAATTTAAGATGATGGGCCTTCATCCAAACAGATATGTCGGTGAGGCAGGCTGATATACGATTTAAGATGGAGGGGAAAAAGCCAAATGGAGCTGAGTGTCATCAGCATAGCAATGGTAAGAAAAACCATGTGCCTTAATGACGGAGCCCAGCGATGACATGTATAATGAAAAGAAGAGGGGTCCGAGTACTGAGCCCTGCGGGACTCCAGTAACTTCTTGTTGAGGGTTAGAAAGATCCTCGTTCCAAGACACTTAAAAGGTTCTGCCTGTTAGATAAGACCAGAACCATTCGAGTGTCATACAAGAGAAGCCAAGATTTAAAAGGGTGGACAGTAGAATCTGATGATTTACCATATCGATAGCAGCAGAACGGTCAAGCACTATGAGGACATGGACAAATTACAATCAGTTTTAGGCATTTAGACCTTGACGACCCCCCACTGATTGAAATACGGATTAACAAACAGTGATTTTGCTATGTCTTTGCACCTGAGCTTATCAGCTCATTATCAGCCTGAGTTGTAGTAGTTGTGATAAAACAGAAAAAACACTAAAATGTGCAGAGGTGTTGCCCTCTGGGACCAGATTTGAGTAACACTGGTTTAGACGGTGCAGCATGTGAACAACTGAATAATCTTCCAGAGATAATTTAGATGATTGATGCGGCTGAATCAGTTTTTATGGAGAATTGCAAAAAACTAAAGGACTATATTCTAAAATGAGAAGGCTGGTAGATTAAAACAGGAACTTTAACTGGTAACGGTTTCAAAACGATTTGGCAAGGTTCTTTCTGTTGGTGTCATGGCAGAATCCGTCGCTTTTAATTAGTCCACCCACATATTAGTTCACCTGCGAGCGGCCACGCAGCATGAGCCGCTGAGAAAGAAAGGCGAGCCGTAATGACCTTGTGGAAATACGCCACTACTTTAACTTCTTGAAAGCATCTGTCACAAGGCTTGTTGCATCGCACCATTTTGCCTGATCTCCTGTCATGTTGATGCTGCCGAAGATAAATACGCTGAAGTTTCCTTGTTTGCATTTCCTGGACACTCTCCACTCAAGGCTCACCTGCCGTGTCTAGCGATCCCCTTGGGGCGTCAGGGTGTGGCAGTCAAGCCAACAGGATGACTGCAGGTCCGACAGCGAGCGACAGGGAGGATTATGCTACCGCTCCTAAACTCATTAAAGAGCTCAGCTGGTGCTTTCTCTTCTTCCAGACCTCCAGCCACCACATGTCCATTACTTTTTCTCACGTTTCCAGTCTCTCCTATGCATATCAGCACTCGGCTCAGGCAGGTAATAGGAAGTGAAATGTGACGGCTGTTAACCGGGCCTTCTGTAACCGGCCAACGCAGCATGGAAAGGATATCAAAAGCCCAGTTGTAGGTCTGCTAAATGTGATGCAGTCAGTGGCTCCAAGCCCTGGGCCAGGCATCACACAGCATGGCTTCCCCTTGGCTGTTCTCCCTGTGGTTAATCTGATCATAGTGCAGTGTTAACAACACATGGCCTCGCCCGCGAGCTGGCTCCAAATGAGGTTACATTGCAAGCAATAACTTGATGAATAATTAAAAGGCCAGGCATCAGACTCCGAGTGACTTAGCCAGCGACCCTTTAGTCTAATCACAAGCTCGGTCCAAATTAGGTAATCAATCCTTTGTTGTCAACATAGCTCACTATCCTGGTTGCTTTTCTGGGTAACACTTTTTAGGAATTTGCTGTTTATATTGCTTTATAAACACATTCATATTCTATTCTTAAAAATGCCAAAGCCCTCACTGACTCACACACTCAGCACTAATTCCTCCACTTCCTGGGAATCTACAAGACTGAAACTTGGCATTGTGATTCCCTACTATGTGTTTGGAAAAACGAATGGGTTTCCTTTTCCTACATATATGTTCGTTCGGTATCGCTATCGGATGAAACACTCCGGATGGATTGGAGTCTTCGTAAGTACCTACAAAGCTGATAAGTGGCTCCTCTTGGTTCCTTATCGTGTCCTTGGAAAACATACAAATAAATTAACATGGACAACTTAGTCACAACTCAACACTATATTCATTGCACATATTCATTTCAGAATTTAAATAGTTGCAAACCTCACTCTATAATAATACATTCATTTGAAATACCCTGTTAAAAAATAAAGAGAACTCTAACATAACACACCCTAAATCTCAATGAATAAAATATTTCAGTTGAAAATCTATATTTAGTACATAGTGGAATGCATTGAGAACAAAATAACATAAAAATTATCAAAACCAAAATGATTACTTCATGGAGGTCTGGATTTGGAATCATACTTAATATCAAATGACAGGCTGATCCAACTTCAGTGGAAATTCTTCAAGACAAGTTCAAATGAGCCTCAGTAGTGTGTGTCCTCCACGTGCCTGTACGACCTCATACAACGCCTGGGCATGCTCCTGATGAGGTGGGTGATGTTATCCTGAGGAATCTCCTCCCAGACATTGATTAGTCATCTCCTGGACAGTTTGTGTTGCAACGTGGCGATGGTCCAGATGTGCCCGATTGGATTTAGGTCTGGGAAACGGGCAGGACAGTCCATACCATCAATTTCATCATCATGTAGGAGCTGATGACACACTTCAGCCACATGATGCCTAGCATTGTCATGCAACAGAAAGAACACAGGGCCCACTGCACAAGCACTGTCTTGAGGAATTTCCACTGAAGTTGGATCAGCCTGTCACTTGATCCTCCACTTTGATTTGGGGGTATGATTCCAAATCCAGACCTCCATGGGATAATCATTTTGATTTACGTTGATCCTTTTTACGTTCTTTTATTATTAAAGCATTCCACTATTTACTAAATAAAGATTTTCAACTGAAATATTTTATTCATTGAGATCTAGGATGTGTTATTTTAGTGTTCCCGTTATTTTTTTGAGCAGTGCATTTACATGTATTTCCATTCCAGTGTATTTCCGAACCTGCATCCCCAGCACTAAGAGTTGGATGTGCTAACCATAATCCCACCATGCCTCCCAACATTTGATTTTATGTCTCGAAAATACTGCTAAATCTACAAACACTACATGTTTTAACAACCAATATGAAACTGTTTTCAACCAACAGACCACTGTGCTTTATGAACAAAGGTTTTTGTTGTGGGCCCAGTAATATCTGACATTTGGGTTACAAGGTGGACATACTTCCCCACATGATATTTATAGTTATTTTGTATTAGGAGTAAATATATACACAAATAGGTAAACCGACCACATTATATTATAAACGACAACATAATGGCACAGTGGTCATGTTTTTGACTCACAGTGGAAACATCTTGGCTTCTTCCTATGTGGAGTCCATGTGAATTTTCTACCCATGTCTATGTGACATTTCTTTAGGAGCTCTGCCCAGAGGAACATTTTATTGCTTAAATGTTGATCTTTGATGTCGAAGGAGACTAATTTGTGATTTACATACTTTTGTCACAGATGTTTCTCCTAAAATTGCTTGGGGAAAAAAGTATTAGATGAAGCTAAGACATGATTCTGCAGAATCACTGATTCATATGTGTTAGGGGTTCAGATATCAACGAGTATTTATAATGCCTTATTAACACATTTATGAAGCTTTATTATGTATAAAGCTTCATAATAATATATAATAAAACCATAAGATTTTGTTGATGTCTCTAGAAATGTGACCAAAATGCATTATTAATTATATATTATAATTTTTCATTAACTTATTATAAAGATTTTGATAAATGAGAACTTTTCTAAAAAAAATGTCTTAAGTGCTCATAACCATTTATAAAATCTTATAAGCTCTCTTTTTCATGAATGACCCCTTCAAAAGTGACTGCATACACAGTAGTACATTATGACCTACAAAGGCTTATAAATGCTCTTTACAGACTTTAAGGAAAGTGTAATCCAAAGAATTAAAAGTCTAAATGGTAACACCTTGCTTAAATCTGGTACTTATAATGAATTATTAACACATTTATAAAGCTCGATAACATATTCATAATGCCTAATAGTACTTATTTTAAACCTTTGTTAATGTCCATAGATGTATATAACCACACTCATGAGGTGTTATAAGAACACGCCATAAGGCTTTATAACACAACGTGACATAATGGATTAAAATTATATATTTTAACTGTTTGTCAATATACAAACATTCAAAGAACCAAAAGCTCAAATAAGTTCATGTTACAATGCATTATGTTACTTTGTGTAATGAAGCTTATATTACAATATAGGACTATGATTATAAACATCCATAATCAAAGTATTCTAATTCTGATCTATGTACATTAACAAAGGCTTAGGAGAAATGTTATAAAGCATTATGAACACTTTATAGATGCAGTTATAATGCATAATGAATAACGGAGTCATAGAAAGTGTTACCGAAGCAATTCCCAGTTTCAGGGCTGAAGCTGATATTAGTCTTTGAATAAGACTATTAATATTAAGACTTTGGTTTTTTTGTGAATCACTTCATTATTTTTGCAAATCAAAGCACAATGTGAGATTTTATCAAGATCTCTGCTAAAACTCGAGAGAAGCTGTGAGAGATTACAGTGGTCAGAGACACATCTGAGCAACTGGATAATAAAGTTTCTTTGTCTTTCTATTTTATCTCAATGTTGTCATGGAGAAACTACAGAAAAGGTCCCCGTTTTGATTTTTCCGCCCTCTGGTTGGTTTCCTCCTGCAGTTTTGAACATATGCTATTAGGTGAATTAAATACTTAATTTTCTCTAGTTGTGAATCTGCATAAATATGTTTGGGTGTCTGCCAAGCAAAGTACAGGTGACCTTTACAAAGTGTTTTTCCACCATTTGCTCTATAAACTCTAATACCCCCAAGGCTCACCGGAGCAGCTTAGGCTGCTCTTGTCACCTGAGATTTTTTGGTAACACTTTCTATGAATACGGTATCCACAATGCATTATAAACACATTCTTTAATCTTTGTAAAATATTCATAATGCTTTATAACACATTGGCATAAACCTCTGTTTTAGTACATAAATTTTTACAACAACATTCATAAAGTGTGTTAAGAATATGTTATAAGGATTTCCATCCACTCATCCATTATCTTCCGCTAATTTTTTTACACACACTCACGCACACAAACACACTATAAAGGGCATTAGAGCATTCAATTTACATTGTATTCATGTTTTTGGAATGTGTGAGGAAGCTGGAGAACCCGGAGGAAACCCGTGCAGACACGGGGAGAACATGGAAACACCACCCAGATTGGGATTCAAACCGGGAATTCCCAATGCTGAGAGGTGATTGTGCTAACCACTCAGTCACCATGCCGCCCTGGTATAAGGATATATAACACAAAATAACATAAGTCATTATAATGTATATTTTATTTCATTCTTAAACATTTTATAAGTGCGCATAACTGTTTAAAAAAACTTGTAAGCTGTCTTTATAGTCATTAAGTAAAGTGTCATCATTTGTCACCGCAACGAAGGAGCCTGCATTACAGTAGTACATAATGACTAAATAAAGCTTATAAATGCTCTTTATAGACTTTAAGTAAAGTGTAATCATCATATTAAGTAAGAATGTATAAAAATTTAAAGAACCCAAAGTTTAATTTGTAATGCATCATTACAAAATGTGTTATTAAACTGTCATATTATTATTACACGTCATGACTATGATTATGAACATCTACGCACATTAATAGAGGTTAAAACAAAAGGCAAAGCCTTTACTCACTTAATCACTAATTCTCCCACTTCCTGAATACCTACAAGGTTGAAATTTGGCATGGTGATTCCCCATTATGTTCTTGGGAAAACTAAGTACTTTTTATTTCCCTACTTTTGATGGTTTATTTAATATTGCCATCAAATGCAAGACCCCTCCAGTGTCACTTTGGGACCTTCCCAAGTAACTACAGAGCTGAAACTTGGCATTCTGATTTTCTATCATGTCCTTAAACAAACAATGGGTTCTCCCTTTCCTATGTTCGATTGTTCGTTTTGCTATCAAATGCAACACCTCAGATTGACTGGGATCTTTGCGAGTAACCACAAAGCTTGGCTCCTACTAATAAATTCATGTAAGAAAACAACTGAATGTACATTGTAGTCTCAACTCACACAACATTCATTCCAGAATTAAAACTGCCACAAACCTCACTCTAAAATAATATGTTCATCTGAAATATATGAACTCCAAAAGGTACCATTCATTTAAAAACAATTGCCTTATCAAGTACTCACACGTAGTACAGCATGGATATTCCACAAATACTGTATTAAGCTCAATGAATGCTCTTATAATACATTAAGACTACCAGATTCATGGGGATGTACAAGAGAGAGAGAGCTGGTTAGATGGAGGGAGTGTGCATAATGAACAACCATCCTGAGCCACAATCATGCATTACTGAGCACAGAGAGGTTGTTATGCGTCCACACCCAGAAGCAGCTGCTTGCCTGGCGACAGTACAGGATTCCTGTTAAGCATATTTCACATTCATTTTTATTATTATTTTATTGCCGTGTGCTCATGTGTGTATGTGTCTCTTTGTGAGTGCATGTATAAAATACTGTACGTCTCTGGAGAAGTCGGAGACTATTCATTTATTTTATTGTTGTGTTGTAGTTCCGCACAGAACTTTCAACTTTTCACAGACCTTATGAATTTTTGGCAGCATTGAGCATTTTGAGTTTGCAAGCAAAGCAAACCTTATTTAAAAGGTATACAAGTATTTAATACATAACCATGGGTCTGGGGTTAATTACAAACACATCATTGGTAATCAAAAGTAGCACACGGACACACACACACATACACACACATCAGAATTACCTCAGAATAAAAGTCCAAGCATTTGTCAATTAAACTGATGCTGATTAATGGCCAAACCCATGACGAAAAGCAAGCGAGACAAACAAGTAAGGATGAGAGAGTCTAAAGAACAAGCAACCGAACAAAGGAAGATGGAAAGAAGCATAATTAAGGCAGAGCAGACCTCGTTCAGTAAAAGGTGTGTGTGTGTGTTACCATATTCTTCCAACAGCACAGTTAATTTTTTATGCTCACTGGTTCCTCACATGGGAGTCAGATGAGCTAAAGCTATCCTGCTCAGATCAGATTTTCTCTTCATTTCCTTTAGTTCTTATTCAAATCTTTTACTGTTTTTCGTATCAGCAGAAGATACGCCAGCTCAAACCCTGTATATCCACTCGACCTTAACAAAACCTTTTCATACCTTATTTAGTTTAAAATTTGAATAAACTGCACATATCTACGAAAAGGAACAACCGTGGATTTTATACTTTACATGAATTAAAAAAAGGAAACTTTCTGTTTAATATTTCATTTTTGTTCAGCAATGGCTTTCTTTTAAGACAAGCATGTCCGAAGTCCGCTTATGGCCCGCTTTCAGATTCCAGATGACCCATGCCTTCAGTCTTATAATGTGTTATAAAGAAAAGAAACTTTAGAAAGGTGCTACCGTCATGTGGTAAAAGTAGGAAATGCATTTTAAAAGCTTTACGATTAGGGTGGCATGGTGGCTTAGTGATTAGCACATTCACCTCTCTGGTTTCACCCATCAGCTCTGGTTTTCCAGGTTAGAATCTCGTTCTGGGTCGAGTTTCCATGTTCTCCCCATTTCCGCGTGGGTTTCATTCATTCATTCTCTTTTGCTTAATCCTTTATTAGGGTTGCAGAGAGGTTACTCATGCCCATCCAGGGGAGAATCTTTTGGGCGCTGGGCAGATACACCCAGGACAGGGCACCAAGCTAGAGCTAGGCACACACACAAACTATAAAAAAGCAATTTAGAGCAGTCATTTTATTTAGAATCCATGTTTTTGGACTGTGGGAGGAAACCGGAGAACCTGGAAGAAACCCATACGGACACGTGGAGAACATGA
>JAOUQT010058146.1:0-10606 GCA_025769995.1 Xyliphius kryptos | reverse complement strand
CAAAGTATTTCATTCGATATATCCATTAATCGCAGGATCCTTCCAGGGTCATATCAAAGTCTTCCTGAGTACCTACATATTTGAAACTTGGCTATTTCTTTCCCCATTATGCCCTTAAAAAATTAACCGCTTCTTACTTTCCGAAATTTGATGGTTCGTTAGATATCGCTATCAAACGCAACACTTCTCCAGTGTCTCACTGGGGTCTTCCCAAATACCTACAGAGTTGAAACTTGGCACCGTGATTATCTAGCATGTCATTGGAAAAACTAACCGGTTCTTGAATTCCTACATTTGATTGGTCGCTATTGGCATTAAATGCAACACCTCAGAATGGATTGGGGTACTTGTCGGTTTTTTATTGCCCCAATCCTCAGTCGATAATAATACGTTCATTTTAAATATATAAACTCCAAAGCCATTATCAAGTTATCAAGTTCTTTACATTAGTGAAGCACGGGTATTCCGCTTGTATATATTTATTTATTATCTTCTGCTTATTCCTCTACTAGGGTCGTGGTGGGGTTCCCATGCCCATCCAGGGGAGAACGTCTTGGACGCTGGGCAGATATTTCCAGGACAGGGCGCCAATGCATTGCTGGCCACACGCTCATTCACACACCCACACACTATACGGGGCTATTTAGAGCATTTAATTTATCCTAAATCCATGTTTCTGGAATGTGGGAGAAAACCCATGCAGACACGGTGAAAACATGGAAACTCCACTCAGATTGGTGTTTGAACCATGAATCCCCAGCACTGAGAAGCAAATGTGCCAACCACTAAGCCATCGTGCTGCCCCGCTTGTGTATAAATATATATAAATATATATGTTTGTGTGTGTGTGTGTGTGTGTGTGTGTGTGTGTCTGTGAGACAAAAGAATTTTGAATAACTAACACAAACTGTGCAGCAACAATATACCATCTCTAATTTTACATCTGCAATGTGGATCAAAATCCGGGATGTACATAGAGTATACCAAGACAGTGGTGCCCACACATTTTTAGCCTGCGATATACTTTTTCCATTAGACAGGTCATCCTGATTGGTCAACCCTTTTTACACACATCATGTTAATATTATTAGCAATAAAAGGCAATCCATTAAAAACAACAACAACATTATTTTGATGATTTGAACTGAAGGGTGTAAGCCAGGTGGGAGAAGTCTGAACAGTAGCTGCTGATGACATTTTTTAAAGCAGATTTCCAAATGATCATCAGTGAGGGTAGGTTGATATCTGGACTTTGTTATTTTAATGTGGGAAAAGTAACTGAGTATTTGCACATTAATTGAAGTTCAATAAATATTTATATGCAACTTTATGTCACGAATGCGCTTCGGAAGCCAAACAAGAGCTCGCCAGCGTCGAGCCGAAAAGGAGCAGGTTGCCAGGTGAGGGAAAAAAGGCGTTTATTTTGACGAGTGGCCAAAACACAAAATACAGGCATACGGACCCGACACGCAAAACGCGACAAACAAAAAGCAATTCAAGACAGGGACGAACGAAAACCAACAGAATATATACAACAAAAGTCCCTGTCACATGGAAATGGGGAACCAATAAGAAGACAGAACAGTTAATAAACAAAACCGACCGACAATGCAAATTAATTAACTGAAATTGGAACGAAAAACAAGGAAGGAGCGCCAAGCGCTTCTTATACTTTACTCTTACACTTATAATATTATAAATACATGTAAACATAAATAAACTATAAATATAACTTTCTATTAAGTAACAGCAAGAAATAACAACAAAACTGGAACTATAAGCTAATATCATAGTGTGTAATATATAACTATCCGACATTGTGAACTCTGAACTGATTGTCAGTGACAAAATTAAACAAGAAAACATACTGCCAATTTTATTGCTAAAATGATGAACAAATACAAATTACAAGCAGAGAAAAAAAGTGTAATAAACAGGTAAAAGTCTCAGTAGAACCTCACCGGAACCTCACCGCGATTGATCGACCTATTGGTCCAGGACTATAGAGAACAAAGAACCAGCAGGGCCAAAAACAAAACAAAACAAAAAAAAAAACAGATAAAATACTACAGTCTGTAATTTTAAAACTAATTCCTCTACTAGTGTCGCGGTGAGGTTCTCCATACAAGGGATAACATCTCGGGCACTGGGCAGATATATCCATGATGCTAATCGATCGCTGCCCTTTCCAAAAAATTAAAAAATCATGGAAAAGTTAATTAATTTCCATAATTCTATTTAAAAGTTATAATTTCATAGATTATATATTCGTGCCCACGGTTTAAATTATTTCAAGTATTTCTTTTTACTTAATTTGGGCTTCCAGCTCATAAAACCCACAAAAACTAAAAAAAAAAAAATTGCTTGAGGTCCAGTGGGAAATTTCCACAGTCAGTCATGATTTGTGGTGCTTTGATTGGAGGAGGTGTTGCTAAACTCTGCTTTCTTAAATCCAAAGTCTACCAGAATGTTTTAGGGACTTCATGATTCCTTTTGCTAAGGATCTGTATGAAGATGCACATTTCATCTTTCAACAGGACCTGGCCCCTGCCAATGCTGCCAGAAGCACTAAAACCTGGTTTGATGCCCGTGCCATCACAGTGCTTGACTGGCCAGCCAACTCGCCGGACCTAAACCCAATTGAGACTCTATAAGGTTTTCTCAAGAGGAAAATGAGGGGCACCAGACCCAACAACAAAGCAGAGCTGACAGCAAGCATCAAGGAAATTCCATAACTCCCAGGTACTGTGATGACAATACTAAATTTAGTTTGGAATTTCTAGTTTAAATTATGGGCCCTGAATTCATAATCCATGAAAGTTTAACTTTTTAAATTGAATTATGGAAATTAATAAATTTTTGATGATATTCAATTTCTTTTGGAAAGGGTCCATATATGGTAAGTAAAAAAATAAACCTAAATAAATGAAGGAAGAAGGCATACTTTTGACTAGTACTGTTTATATATACATTGAAAGACAAAATAAATGTGTACAAAACAAATCACTTTTTTAACCAGACATTTATTTTCCATTTCAAGCAAGTACTACAGTCTACCGTGTTTATAGGTGGACGTATTTCATGACAAGTTCTGTACATGTGGTGCACCTGTGCTGAGTAGATAGTGGACTGGATGAATGAACTCAGTATTCTCACCACTTTTTGCTTGCTGCAGAAAGACAGTGGGCTAGAGCAACACATTAATCTACCCACAGACTACATCCATCTGTTGCCTAGGCAGGACCTTAAGATTTTGGAACTACTGTAAGGGTGTGCATATGTGTAAGTGGCTTCATGTGACACAGAGCTTTTGCCAAAATGTATGTGCTACTTAATGATAGCTTTGATTTACCATGCCTACTTTTGCAAATTGTCATGGCCTCATACTTCAATTCTCATAAATTAGAGATAGTTTGCACCTAATCTTATGATTTCCACAGCTATTACAGTGAGCAGATTTGTAATTTGTGGATTATTTCTAGGCGTGTGTTTGCACATAGTGGTGCCATTGCACTGCATAGTGTGTGTTGCACTGATTTAAGTCAAGTGTTGCTGATGATTGAAAACACTGCGTACACTCATTACCCACTACATTAGACACTTGTACCTTAAGGTTTAATCTTGTAGATGTAAAGCGAATGCAAGCTTAAACGTAGCTACACTGTGTAATGTGATAAATAAACCTGTCCCAAGATCAGAACCCAGATCACCTGATAAACGGCTCGTTGTTCTTACCGCTTGCATACTGAGCATAGAAAAGTGATGACTAGAACAAAATAAGTGACAAGACTGCCACAAGCAAAAGAATGTCAAGCAGTAATCGTGAAAACCGAAATCTAAAATGTAGTCGATTGCAGATTCCCTCTCAAACATATACCTCAGAGCAGCAGTAAATCAGGAAAGACAAACAACTGCCCCACAAACCAAAAGATGTGCATTTCCTACTAGCCGCACTGTGCTGTAATTACCTGGGGAATGCCATATACCAACAAATCAAACTAACATACATTTCCAGACCTACACAAGTTTGCACCCAGACAATTATCTCGCTTAGCATTGACACATAGCCAAAACAATTAACTAGCACAGAAGAGTCTTGGGAAAAAATGACACCACAGTATCAAAATTCCATTGGATGAAGATGCCACCAATTGCATTACACAATGGAGAACTACAGCACATGAGTTCCTTAATTGACATGAAGAAAGATGATGGTGGGTAAGCTTAACAGTGCCAGCGTTATCGTTTCCTGAAAATGATCCAAAGAACCAACGATGAGTATGGGGACAGGTGCTCTAAACAGTTACTGGTCCCACTGTCCTCAATCAATGCTAATATGCCTTATGGAACCTTGAAAAACATAGTTTGTTTCTTCCGCGGCCCATAAAGCTGCAGGTTTTGTACGCCCTCTGCGGCCATAGGGGAAGACCTTTGTCCGGGGCATTACACACAGCTTGTGTTTGTCATTTGTCACTAGTCGATCATCAGTAGTCACAGGATGCTGCCCAACCATGTTTTGTGCTTTAGTGGAGTGTTGTTTATGGCTGCGCAGTTAATAGTTTTTTTCCCCCCGCCAACTGTCATAAATTAAGCAGCTAAGGCGGGAATGTGGTCATCAGACTGTTGACAGTGTACCATTTTTAACATGATCATCAGTGGCATTCTGCAAAAGAATCAAGGTGCAATGTCTGTGATTAGATAATGTATCTGCACACATTGCATAAACCTCTTGCTGATTTGCATCTTTTCACTCTGCAATGACACTGGTACTGAAACACTACAGAAATCACATGAATTCTCTTAGGCAAAAGACTAAAGGATAAAAAAAATGTGCATATCGTAATAAGGGCAGGGCAAGCTGGTAAACTTTAACATCTCAGACCCAAAACTACAAGAGACAACAGATTTAAACGCCACCGTGTGTGGGCTGTCGCTCAGCTGATGGAGCTGTAGGGGAAGCAGACATCGCCAAAGACCTCTGGGTTCAACTGCAAGTAGCAAGGGCAATTCATGGCACGCCTCCCGCTTTATAAGAACAGTAGGGGAAGTAGCATGACTGACAGCAAGGAGAAATGGGTGGAACCCAGGGTAAAAAATTTGCATGTGATTCTTGAGCACATACTGTACACAAACAGTGAGCAGAATGTCATACTTGTTACAGTATACAGGATTCATTTTATTGCAATGTTGAATATTATTCAGAGTGGTAGCTCAGTGGTTAGGGTGTTGGACTATCAATGAGAAGGTTGGGGGTTCAAATCCGAGCTCCACTGAAGTTACTACTGTGGGTCCTTGAGCAAGACCCTTAACCCTCATTGCTCCAGGGTCCTGTATCAACTGTACAACTGTGCTGTATGTTCTGACCCCAACCAAGTTGGGATACTTTTAAGTCGCTTTGGATAAAAGCGTCGACTAAAAATCTAAATATACAATAAAGTTTTTGAATTTAAGCAACATTTCACATTGCACTTGTTTGGGTTATAAGAATGCCTACTTTATCTGCTCTTAACCTCTATAAGGATTTGGGGGGGTCCCTATACCCATCCAGGAAAGAAAGTTTCAGGTGTTGGCCAGATACACCCAGAGCAGGGTGCCAGTTGAGATATAAATCTTTATTTTTGGAAAGACGGCCATGCTAACCATTACCCCACCATGCCTCCCCTACTTCATCATCCATCCATCCATTATGTTTTGCTTAATCCTATACCAGGGTCACGGAGTGATTCCCCCTGTCGGATGAACGAACTCACTCAATTACACAATCACTATATAGAGATTTAATTTAATTTAAAGCAGGCAATTTAACTTGAATCCATCCTTTTAGACTGTTGGGGGAAACTGGAGAACCCAAAGCCAACCCACGCGGACAAGAACGGAACATGGAAACTCCACCCAGATCGGGTCCTCAGAACCAAATGGCGGATGTGCTAACCCTTACGCCACTGTGCCGCCATTACTTTATCATGCCACTGTCTATTTTTCTTTAGTCTACTTACCAATTACTATACATGATCAATTGTACATAATTTATTATTAATTCATCACCAATGAGAAATTATTTCTCAAAACTACAGATATAAAATTAGCTTGTGCGTGTTTCTAAAAAGTAGAATTTGAAGACTTCAAGTTCTGTTTTTTAATGACATTACAACCTCTCAAAAAGAAATTATATCGAGCTGTAAGAGCTGTCCTCAATACTTCATGTCTCATACAGTGCGCCATTTCATTCCTCTCTCCGTATCTTCCCACACCCACACACTTCACACTGTTATGATAGAAAGTAGTGTGTCTTTCCTCTTCCCCTAAAGCATCTGCTAGGAAAGAAAAAAAAAAAAAAACGAGATTCAAGTTCGTTTAATTTCATCCATATTTTTACATATGCAGTGTTTAAAATTGCTTTTGAGCTAGCAACATTAATAATGCATTTGTTTTAAATCCAGAACTAAAGTTTAGAAAAATCTAAAAAGTCATGCATCCTTGATTTTTTAATTTTTTTTATTAATTCACTCATTTATTTTTAATATGTGAAATGAAGTCAGCAATGTATATTTTTTCTTGGTACATGTTTTATGCAAACCACCCACTCTTTTCTATTACATGCTAAACTGTCATACGGTTGATATAGATATAATTGCAACATATCAATAAATGATTTGACAGCAGGGTGGCGGTAGAGGTTGCACACCTGCCTCACAGCGCTGGTGATCCAGGTTCAAATACTAATCTGGGTGGTATTTTCATGCTCTCCCTGTGTCTGTGTGGGTTTCCTACAGATTCTTCATTTTGTTCCCACAGTCCAACATGGATCCAAGGTCAATTGCCTGCTCTAAAATGTCCCTAGATCCAGTAGTGTTCAAATAGAACAATAATAGAATAATAGCCATCCAAATGACTAATCAGATAATCATGGTTTTTGTTATTGGTTAATACCACATGACAAACAACAAAGAATCTACCAGTTGGTGCAGTAGATTCCTGGAAAACCAACAAACTCAGCATTCATGATATGCATGCTCTGTAATATGTGTATTTGAATAATTAATTAAAAGCGGTGTGTTCAAAATAATAGCAGCAAAGAGTTCAATTTGTGAGGTTAATCATTCTGTGAGGAAACAGGTGTGAATCAGGTGGCCCTTATTTAAGGGTGAAGATAGCACATGCTGTACATGCATTTCTTCTTGTAAGCCTAAGAAATATGGGTCGTTAGAGACATTGTTCGGAAGAACAGCAAGTTTTGATTAAAAAGTTGATTGGAGAGGGTAAAACTTATAAAGAAGTGCAGACAATAATAAACTGTTCAGCAAAAATGAATTTGCTTTGCATTTGTTCGTTTAGCAGACGCTTTTATCCAAGGCGACTTACAAGTATCCCACTTCAGAACATAGGGTTACATACAGAATCCCAGGAGCAATAGGTCAAGGGTCTTGCTCAAGGACCAAAGATTGGTAATTTCAGTAGACCTGGGGTTTAAACCCACAACCTTTAGATTGCTGGACCAACACCCTAACCACAAGAAAACGCAAGAAGAACAGCCAGAATGGAAAAGGCTCAGCCAATGATCAGCTCCAGGATAATTAAAGTTACCTGTGAGTACTGTGACAGTTAGATCATGTCAGTGTGAAGCTAATCTATTAGCAAGAAACCCCCACAAAGTTCCACTGTTTTCAAAAAAAACATGTACTGAAGCAAATAAAATTTGCCAAAGAACACATTAACTGGCCTAAAGAATATTGTTGAAACATATCGTGGACTGTTGGAGGTAAAATTGTTCTTTTTGGGTTCAAGGGCCGCACACAGTTTGCCAGACGACCCCCAAACCCTGAATTCAAGCCACAGAAAACTCTGAAGACAGTACAGCATGGTAGTGCAAACATCATGATATAAGTAAGTTCCTTCTACTACAGTGCTGAGCTTAATTACTGCTTATAAGGGGTCATGACCCAGTTTGCATATATCAGAATACTTGAAGAGGTCACGTTGCCTTACGCTGAAGAGGAAATGGGTGTTTCAACAAGACAACAACCCAAAACACATCACTAAACAAGCAAAATCTTGGGTCCAGTCCAACAAAATTAAGATTATGGAGTGGCTAGCCCAATCCCCGAACCTTCATCCAATAGAAATCTCATCGGGTGACATCAAATGCCGTTTATGAGGCTTAACCATCAAATGCAAAGGAATTGTGGGATGTAGTCAAAGCATCTGGGGCTTGAATAGCAGTTGGTTGACCTGGTTATCTCTATGCAACACAGATCTGACCAGCTATAAAAAAAAAAAACTGTGGTTATTCAACTTAATATTAGGTTAGTGATTTACAGGAATGCTAAATCCTATAAAAAGGAGTGAAACTGCAATTTTTTTGAACAGCCCAATGTTTTTTTTTTTAATTATTTTCTGTAAAGTAGTTAAAAATTATATACATTTCTCTTCGTGGTTTGATTTGGAAAACGCTATGCAACGTTTCCAATGCATGGAACTAGTGTTTTAGTGGAAACCCCCGCAACCCCAGTAGAAGATTAGGCTAAAGATAATGTGATGAGACATCAAAACATAGTTTTAATATAAATGAAATAATTAAATAGTTTGGAAAAATCAATATAATTGATATCAAAAGCTTAAAAAAGAATGTTTACCTCTTAATTGCACAACCACACCAAGGTTCTTTCCTTAGTCAAGCATAATCAAACACCCAACAGCATCTCACTGCATTTCTGACTTACTGTTTAGAAATATTACTGCTTTGAAAGTTTTTTTTTTTTTGGCTAAAGCATTTGAATGTCAAAGGATGTCCCATGCCTCTTTGTCATCCGTGGTCTTGCCGATTAATTAGGGAACGCTTATCATAGCTAGATGCTGTGTTTCGGCAGGGTGACAACACCCCAGTGTTGTAAAATTAATTATTTTACTAATGTGGACCTTGTGTGTGAGTAACGGCTGAACTCTACGCAAATAGCTCATTAATCTTGTGATGGCCTCTTCTGGGCTAGGTGAAGTGGTGCTGAATTTTAATACCCCACCGCCTCTTGCTTTACCTTTACTACTACACTGCCCTAAAGAAAGGCATTTTAAACTCATATTGCATACTATTGTGCATTCATTTATTTATTCATCATCTTCTGCTTTATCCTCTACAAGGGTCACAGTGGGGTTCCCCATGCCCATCCAGGGGAGAATGTCTCGGGTGCTGGGCAGATACACCCAGTGCTCCAATCCATCGCTGGGTACACACTCACTCACACGTCCACATACTATATGGGGCAATTTTTAGAGCAGCCAATTTACCTTCAATCCATGTTTTTGGACTGTGGGAGGAAACCAGAGAACCCAGAGGAAACCCATGGAAAACATGGAAACTCGAACAGGGAATTACCAGCGCTGAGAGGTGAACTTGCTAACCACTAAGCCACTGGGTCAGCCATTTTTGTGCATTATCCAATAGGTCAATGCCTATAAGGGCTATGTTTTAACAAAGTACTTAAAATAAGTTTTAATAAAGCATTAATTCTATCCATCCATTCATTATCTTTCACTTATTTCTCTACTAGGGTCACGGTGGGGTTCCCCATGCTCATCCAGGGGAGAACATCTCGGGCACTGGGCAGATACACCCAGGACAGAGTGCCAATCCATCACTGAGCACACACTCGCTCACACAAACACACTCTGTACAGGGCAGTTTGGAGCATTCGATTTTACTGGGTATCCATGTTTTTGGAAATGTGGGAGGAAACCGGAGAACCTGTAGAAAACCCACGCAGACACGGGGAGAACAAGGAAACTTCCAGATCAGGATTCAAACCGGGAATCCCCAGTGCTGAGAGGCGAACGTGCTAACCACTGAGCCACTGTGCCACCTGCATTTATTCTACAAATGTTTAAATAAGTTTGTCCTACACCTTCTTCTATAAGCTCATTGAACATTTTTCAGAACGATCCATATATTTACAGAACTGTACATTGAAAAACTTTAAAGTATAAGTTTGATCGTGTAGTAAATAACGTTGTCACCTTACAACAACACGGTTCTGGGTTAAAATGCTAAGCCTTCTTTTTGGATGGAGGTAAAGTCCTGGCATTCTGCTCGAGGCCAGAAACATTTAAATCAGGTATTTTATGTGTTACATCTTGCTGTTCTGGGGTGGCACATCTGCCTTGCGCTAGGTGTCACGATTTGAATCCTCCTTTGGCTGGAGTTTTCATTTTCCTCCCGTGTCTGCATACATTTCCTCCCTCGTCTGCATACATTTCCTCCCTCAATCCAAAAGTATGAAGTCAAGATGAATTAGCTGCTCTTATTTGCCCCATATCGGAATTGATATATATATATATATATATTAATGTGTGTGTGTGTGTGTGTGTGTGTGTGTAAAAAAAATAATTATCATAATTCATTCATTATCTTCCGCTTATTCCTTTATGATTGTCGGGGGGTCCCCATGCCCATCCAGGGGAGAACATCTCGAGCGCTAGGCAGATACACCCAGGACAGGGCGCCAATCCATTGCTGGGTACACACTCACACACACAGCCATACACACACTATACAGGGCAATTTAGAGCACTCAATTTACCTTGCATCCATGTTTTTGGGATGTGGGAGGAAACC
>JAOUQT010058145.1:0-20847 GCA_025769995.1 Xyliphius kryptos | reverse complement strand
GTAGACATACGCACGATGTAGAACAAGCAGGGCTTGAAATCCATAAAACAATTTTATTTTTTCTTATTACACCTTACAAAATCAAATAGGTTCACAAAGAGTAACCAGATCAAGAGAATCTATTTAATTCATACAATTATACAAAGATGTAGAAAAGATGAGAAATGGTGAATATCAAAGTGTTTTCACTGTAAAACAAAGACGGTGACTATCAAAGTGATTTCATTGTAAAACGGCCAAGGCACTGTCTACATAAGACAGAATTTGAAACGATTAAAAAAAGTGACATAATATCCAGACAACGGAAAGGAAATGTGTATAAAAACGAGACTGCCTGTAAAGACTGGTTTCAAACAACCCATGAAAAATACAGTACTGAGAACCCAGGTCCACACTGGCTGATAAACACGAGTGCAAGTGTGTATATATTCACACGAGCCATACATTCCTCTTCACACCGAGGGAGCTTGCAGGACTCTCTGAATAGGATTTCGAGGTTTCTATTGCTTTTTTAATTCAGCAGGTAGCATGAACATCCGACTTTGCTTATGGATTTGTAAAATGCTTATGGAAAAAAATAAATCTCCATTGTATAAAAAATTACAAAACATTACAGTGGTGATCGTGGATGACCACTAGCTGAATGCCAGCTTTCCTATTCCGGCCTGTTTAAAGGCTATTCCGGCCAGAAGGCTGATTTCTGGACAGACGGCGATGAGAAAACCCACTTTACGCGGCCTGGAATGAATCAGACCGCTTATGCAGGGTGGTAAATTTATTGGCTCTAATCTGCAAACCCCCAGAAGAGTGGCTTCAAGTGTGAGACTCCCATCAGCAAAATCACCAACACACCCACACACCGACATGCCTGCTAGCAGGAGGATCTGACTGTTGATGAAATATAGGAGACAAAGGATGCACAAAGGGAGAAAGAAGGAGGATGGGAGGGAGGAAGCAGAGTACCTTCAAATCGACTGCTAAGAGTTCTAACTCTAAATGAAAAAAAGCAAATGTTCTGAGGTAAAACATTAATGGCTTGTTAACCAGTTAACAGCAAGAAATCTGTATATGAATCCTGTATGTGCAATTCCTATGTGCATCTTTATATTCACTCTAAGGAGGCACAATTCAAGTAGGCATGCTGTGTTTTCCTTCGCCGTGTTTAGGAAAAAAGATAACCTGTTCCTTTGAATGAGAACACAAATAAGTTAACATAAAAATTAAAGCTACTACCTCTTGCACGTCTCTCGTTCTCCCCCTTTCCCCCTTTTTGTGCATATGGTATTGGATACAGTATATTGACAAGAAGGTTTAAAGGCTCAAAAGTCACGTAGCAGAGTGGTTAAATGTTGTGGCTCTTTCGTTACCCACTCATTACAATCGCTCTCCTTCCAAATCGTGGCCCTGCCTCTTATCGCTTTGTCCTCTTCGTCAACTCTGTATCCCTCTCTCTCTTTCTTTCTCGTCTTTCCTTTAACGCTCCTCTTTACATCTTACGAATGACCACAGCAGCGGTCAGAACTCCCGCCAGAAAGACGCCGACGGTCTGCCAGGTGGGCGTTCCAAAGTAGGAAGTGATTCCATCCTATGGGAAAGAAAATTCAAAATAATGTATATATTTTTTTATATTTATGCTTTTAAAATCTAAATCTCTATCAAAACGAGTCACATATTAGATTACAACTAGATTAATTTATGGCTAACAGGTGAGAAAACCAAAGCAGACTTAGAAAAAACATACAAAATCCAGGGTAAAACACAAACCTAAAAATACAAACAAAAATGTATAGCACTGTAATAGCTTAATACTATAGCAATAAGGTATGAGAGTGCAGGAGTACTGTACCAACCTACTGTACCCCCAAATAAAACAGTTTATGAACAAAATCAGGAAAATTATTTATTGTATAATACGTATTGGTACAAATGTGTAGCAGTCAGGAGTGAGGCTGAACAAACTTGGCCAATCAGATTTAAGACCCAAACTCCCGTTTTTTATAATTTATATTATAAAATATGTATAACTGAGGTGTAACTGTCCTCCGCTTGCACAACCTCCCAAAAAACACCTCTTTCCGTGGTTTATTTACAATAATGCACGCCCTCTTGCACCTTATTAAAGCCTTTTAATTTGTGTTCAGGAATTGCTGAGAGTGTGTTATTGGGTAAAAGAACTACAATTCCAATTCTGTAATTCAAGTGATTATCACTTCCGCCACTTCCTGGGCAGGACATTGAACATCATTTCTTTGTGGAGTTTGCATGTTCTCTCTTTATCCACCGGGAGGATTTACTTTACTTCCTGGGTCTAAAAATATGTTAGAGGTAAACTAGAAATGCAAAACTTCCCTTGGTGTGAATGCCTGTGTGTCTGCCTTTTGATGCGCTATAAAAGCTGGGATAGGCTTCGAAATACCCCACGACTCTAATCAGAAAGTTATTTAAGGAACGGTCAGCTAACTATGGTATCGATATTTATCACTTTCCTACCTTGTTAAATCCATGTTGATGATTATTGGGAGAAATCATCAACACAATCAGTGTCCTCACATAGATATAGGTTGGTGACCTCTGGACTAAACCGTTTGCCAAGCGGTGACATTATTGACAATACCGCACACAGTCTTCACAGTCATATCAATGCGTGATACACATTACATTATTTTACCGATGTTTTTTATAAATTGCGTTCTGTAAAAAAGGAAACCTGTTACTCAGCAATCAGCGTTTACTTTAAATACGGGACTAGATTACGCTGGTAAAGACCAGTTTATTACTTTCAATAAACACATTTATAACTGAAACCTTGTGGGAGGTGTAACTTTACTGCCCCTAATATCACCTCCCATGATTTAGTCACAATGATGCATGCCCTCTTGTGCCTTATTGCTTAATTATATCTAAGCCATGCTCACTAATTGTTTTTAACGTGTCATGCAGTTTTACACGTTTAATGGTAGTGATATGGCAGTGCATTATAGTACGAAGAGTGAATCATCAATAATTAAATGCACATCTAAAATCAGCCCTATAAATATTTCCTTTAGTTAAACATCAATATATAAACCAAAATAACATAACATTGCTTACCCATCCTCCCTGTTCTGAAATCCATTGAAGAACATTATTCTGCAGATAGTCTATTGTCCAGCTGATGATGGATCTGATGATTTCTTGGCCTTTCCGGAGTAGAGCCTTTAATTTAATGCACATATAGAATGAGGATCAATGCAAACATTACAGCAAGCAAAGACAAACAGGTTGGACATGTTTTTTAATAAATGCATAAATCTTCTATATAAACAAATGAATTCAAAATGTATCGAGCGTCCTTGCCTTGATGACGAGTCGACATGCAAAATAAAACAGCGCCACCACTCTGCCCCAATTAAACTTCCCGTCAGAGAACATCTCTAATGTGACTTTCAGAAATATTTCTTTGGAGGGCACGAGAGATGTGTCATTAATCATTCTGCACACAAAAACATAAACAGAGAGGACACGAAAATGATGAGAGAAAAAACACCACCTCATATACAATACAATATAAAGTCATTAATCTGATACACAATGCACTGGCATCAAATTTGATTAAGTATACAATTATGCATTACATTTAGTCATTAAGCAGACCCTTTTATCCAAAGCGACTTACAAATAAGAGAACACCACAAGTTAGTCGTTAAGGAGAAACCAGCTACACTAGAGTATGAGCATTACCCCATCAGGCTGCACTTTTTTATAGCAAGTCTCGGTGGAGGAGGGGTGTTTTGAGACGTTTCTTGAAGATGCTGAGTGACTCAGTCTGATGGACAGTGTTGAGAATATCGGTCCACCGTGTAGCAGTGGTAAACAATATGGAGTGAGAATTAGAGCCGAGGTGAATTGGAATCACAGGGCGACATTTATAACTAGAGCGCACTGAAAGTAAAACGGGCAAATCCAGACAGTGCCTTATACTGATGCCAGCAACTACAGGGAGCCAATTGAGTGATGAGTAATGGAGTGACATGAGTTTGCTTGGGCTGGTTAAACACAAGTCAGAGTTTCGAACCAACTGTAGAGGCCTGATTGTGGAAAATGGGAGACCGGCAAGCAAAGTATTGGGTTGACCTCTGGCAGGTGACGTAGTGCATCTGATACCAAAGACAACCGACTTTGAGTTAAGGCAATAATAAAAGACTATCAAATAATTTGACATGAAAAAACACAATACCCAAGTCTGACATAATTCTGCTATGAAATTTCATAGAAGAAAACTGGCTTAAGCGTTTGACCATCTTTACTAAACATAAAGGGGCACCTTTTGGTTCTAAAATGACAGCATGTAGTTCAACGTTTCCTTGTGTACTTTTGGAGCCCCCCCCCCCCCAATTTTAAATAGGTGTCTCATTCTTAGAACTGCAATGACATGGAGGTGGTGTTCATGTGTAATTCAGTCCCAGTGGCTTTTAAACAATGCTTCCACTAACTTTCCCCTTTTGCAAACCGACCTTACTGATGTTCTCTATACAAATATATTTTTACCTGCATAGATTGTGTAAGTCAATTACACTACCACATCGATGTCTGTGTTGATGCAATGCAGACTACTATCCATGAACTAAATAAATCATGCTTTAAAGTAGAGGTTTCTAACCATTACTGATTGAAAACAGACTAATAAGGGAAGCACAACAACAAATGGGTTATAGTATGTAACTGTGGAACAACTATATGGTACGTAAACAATGAGTGTAGAAACAAGGACCTGGTTTTAATGCTGTTGCTGACTGATGTATATAAATACACTCATACACTTAAACTGAATAGTAACATCAATGTCCAGTGCAGCCATTACTTTTGCAGTTCCACATTGCTGTCCAGTTCATCTCCAATCTTCTGTAAACACATAGCCAGGTTCTTATGATGGGGGTTACTTAGTTCAGCACCACCAAGCTCATCCCGCGTCACAGTGGCATCGCCAAAACGTTGAATCCTCTCATATATAAAGCTGTTATTCAATGAAAAAAAGTAAGTTAAGTCATGACAGGTAAAAAAAAAGTCAATAACTAAAAGTACAAAGAAGGACAGAACGTAAACATCACTCACTCTGTCAAAAGTGCTGAACCTAATTCCAAAATGTCCTCACTGGTTGCGCCTGTGGGGGAAAACGAAACAATGTCAGTTTATAGAAATTTTAAATATGGCTGATAATAGTTACACAACCTCCGTTTATTGATTCAAGTAGACAAATGATCATAACTTGTTATACATCTGTCTTAAACACTGAATGCATGTACAAGACTGTTATTTATTATGAAGATAAGCAGCCAATATAATTACTTCCTACTATTCAGACTATTAACTATTTGATAATAAAAAGGACTGAAAGTTAATTCTAAGCTGTAAATGAGTAAAGGTTGCATCATGTGCTGCATTTTACTGTCAAATTCAGGTCAAAAACATGACATTTTATTCCAATGACAAGCTAAGACACTTCAAGTAGACAAACTCTAGCAAAATGACAAATAACTAACACTTGCTGGTTGTAAACACTATGAGGAAGGGTGTGGTAGCTCAGTGGTTAAGGTGTTGGAACCTCAATCTGAAGGTTGTAGCTTCAAAGCCCAGGTCCACTGAAGTTACCAAAGTGGGTCCTTAAGCAACACCCTTAATTAACCCCAATTCCTTCAGGGATGCTGTATAGAAATAACCCTGTGTGTGATTTTGTAACTATATTAAATTTTTTATGTAAACAACACATTTGGCACATTTTGACAAATGATTTCTGCCTAAACCCTTGTAAAATGAATGGGTTTTGTGGTATTTTAATGTAATTTGGTATACTTAAGGCCAAGGAGTTAATAAACAACACATTCTCCTGTAGACATGTTATTACACTGATATTCACTGTCAAACAAAAAAACAAAAAAAGAAACAGGAGGGGAAGAAAAAATAACAAATCTTCCTTGTTTTATTACAATTTATTCGGGTATGCCCTGTATAGTGTGTGTGGATGTGTGAGTGTGTGCCCAGCGATGGATTGGCACCCTGTCCTAGGTATATCTGCCCAGCGCCCGAGATGTTCTCCCCTGGATGGGCATAGGGAACCCCACCGTGACCCTAGTGGAGGTATAAGCGCAAGATAATTGATGGATGGATTTATTGTGACAGAGCTAGCGCTCCATAAATAACCCATTATACGCCCGGCCCGTTTGGAATTGACCTGTTGGCCAGACTTTGAACACGCCTGGTCTATAGTCTTATCAGTCAATCGCTATAAAATGATTAATATTGACCTAACAGAAGTGATATTATTCTTCATTTATTTGAGGTATGTCTGTAGAGGTGGACAACATTTCAATAAAATTTTTATGAAGGCTTGAAAATCTTAAGGTATTATACTATTAAAAATCAGGCTTAGTAATTAGCACGCTCGCCTCTCAGCGCTGGGGATTCCTGGTTCGAATCCCTATCTGGGAAAGTTTCCATGTTCTCCCCGTGTCTGCGTGGGTTTTATCAAGGTTCTCCGGTTTCCTCCCACAGTCCAAAAACATGGATTCAATGTAAATTGAATGCTCTAAATTGCCCTGTATAGTTTGTGTGTATGGCTTTGTGAGTAAGTGTGTACACAGCAATGGATTGGCACCCTGTCCTGGGTGTATCTGCCCAGCCCCCAAAATGTTCTCCCCTGGATGGGCATGGGGAACCCCACCACGACCCTAATAGAGGAATAAGCGGAAGATAATGGCTGGACTATTAAAAATCATGTAGCTTAGTGGTTATGTTGTTGGACTACCAATTCGAAGGTCGTTGGTTCAATCCTAGGTCCACTGAAGTTACCAATGTGGGTCCTTGAGCCAGACCCCTAACTTTCATTGCTGTATCCACCCTGTGTCCTGACCTCAATCAAATCAGGATGTTCGTAAGTCACTTTGGATAAAAGTGTCAGCTAAATAACCAAATGTAAACGTACGCTTTATTAATATAAAAGCATTATTCGACAAAAAATATCAAACCCATGGTAAACAACTGCTGTACTGTAGGTGTGAGGTGGATCGGTCACTGTTCGTGTTGTTAGTTTGATGAACAGATCACCGAAACCCACAGAAAAACATTCACCAGAGACGATGATGTCATCGTTCGGCACGAGAAAAACAACCCGAACACGGTGACCGGCTGAGTGGAGCTGAACCCACGGGACACGGCGTCAGGGCACACGGTTACAGGTTTACAGAGTTAGACTTGGTGTTGGTTCTGATGAGCAGAGCCGGGTTTATTTGGATCACTGACAGCGGAGACACGGGTTTCGGTTCAGTCGCTCTCGTCGTGCTACGCTAAGCAGCCGGGAACTACAGTTAGTTACGAAAAGTCCACTTTAACGCAACGACTCCACTTCAAATAACCAGAACTGCCCTTCAGCTCGTTAACTCAAAACCTCATCTTATTATTCTGTCAAAAAGTGAAGGAAACAACTTACGCGAATCGCCTTTCTCCGAACGCGCTGCCATGTTAGCGTGCAAAATATCTACATTCTATTTCCGCCTGTTGACGTCATCAGTTAGTGTTTTGTACCACTTTGCCAACCCCTCAGTAAGAAAAGCACCTATTGGCTGTACTAAAAGGCGCTAAATGACGTCATCGTCTAATAGTTTATTTACCTATTCGAAACTATAGAATAAAGGAATGACATTGAGGGAGTAAAAAAAGTGCTAAATATGTTAGAACAATTGATAAACATAAATAAAAAAATAACGTATTCTTTTCTGCTCTTAAAATAGGCCGTCAAATATAAACTAGAAAAGGAAGTTCGTGAACAAACTTCCAAAAGTTGTCTTGGAAAGGATACAGGTGGCTAAAAAAAAGAAAAGATGTAAAGTTGTTTAATATTCAGAAGAAAAACTAATTTCTAATGAATTACTATGGTGGAAAAATCTAAAAAAAAACAAACAAAACAATGACCGTGACATGAAAACCGTACCACATATTGTTCCTAAAAGCACTAGCAACCTAAGTGGCTATGAAACTACGATACAGCCAAATTTCATCATTGTACTTTAATAGTTGCGAGACAAGAAACACTTTTTATTTTTGTGCGAGATTAAGAAGAACTAGAACAGGAAGTTTGTGAACGAACTTCCAAAAGTTAGCTTGGAAAGGATACATGTGGCTAGTAAAAAAGAGGAGTAAATTTGTTTAAAATTGGAAGAAAAGCTGATTTCTAATGGATTCCTATGGGGAAAAAAAAGGTTTAAAAAAAAAGGAGCGTGGCATGAAAACTGTATGACATATTGCTCCGAAAAGCACAAGCTATGGCTATGGTTACCATGATACTGCCAATTTTTACGTTGTACGTTAAAAGCTGCGGTAGAAAAAACATTTAAAATATTTGTGCAGGAATAAAAATAAGAAGAACTGCAAAAGAAAATTTGTGAACAAACGTGCGAAAATAAAAATAATAAAAACAAGAAGTTGGCTTTTCCAGGAGACAACATTTCGGACACTGGGCAGATACACCCAGGAAAGGGCGCCAATCTATCGCTGAGCACACACTCACACAGTCCATGTTTTTGGACTGTGGGAAGAAACCGAAGAACCCAGAGGAAACCTACGTGGACATGGTGAGAATAAATTTTGTCCTGTACTTTTAAATGAAAATACTGTTATACGGGGTGGAACTGCTACTTTTTGTTCCTTTATTCAGGCTTGGACTGCAAAGTGCAGAAATTTTTAAAGTTACTTAAGTTTAAAGTTTACTTAAGTTTAAAGTTTACCAAAGTTTCAAACTTAATATGTACAAATTGATTGCAATGATGCAGTGATTTATCTTTTGTTTGATGACATATTCCCCCGTAAGTGGTATAGTCCTACATTTAACAAAACCGGTTAAACAAGACGTGAATTTTTAATGCCTTTTATTATGTAAGTTGTCTTGTGACACACCTGCATTAGGTTTAGTCAACAGGTTATCTCTGAATCTCAAATAATTCTGTTGTTGACTGTTATTTTGCTGGAAAAATGTCCAACAGTTTCAGACCTTTCCAGATGTCATTAGATTATGTTGCATGCTGTTACAAAACAGGATTTGCATATGTTTGTGTTGTAAACTTTTCAATTAGTAATAGATTTGCGCCCTGTCCTGGGTGTATCTGCCCAGCGCTTGTGATGTTCTTCCCTGGATGGGCATGGGGAACCCCACCGCGAGCCTAGTAGAGAAATAAGCGGAAGATAATGGATGAATGGATGAAAAAAAAAACTAAACTTAGAACACATGGTATTTCTCATATTTTAAAAATAAGTTTATTTGGAAAACAAGAAAACAAAATATTAAACCACCAGATATTTATACATTTATAAACTCTTGGGCCTGTTAAAATCAAATAATGCATTCAACGAGCTTGTAACATCATTTGAAAACATAAAATTATGTAAAAAGTTAGTTTAAAAGTGATTTAAGACCAATCTCAGATCAACTTTGACAAGCAAAATATTTTTTATTTTAAGACAGTTGGTTAACATATAATTTTAAAGATTTATTTATCAAGGAACATGATTTGTATTTTATCATTAAATAGGACCTGAAACAAAATATTTTTGGGTTTGGTATTTTCAGTGTGTAGTTCTTCTCCATGTCTGTGTTGTTTTCAAAAACATACAGCAGGTAAAAATAATAATGCACTTCAGTGTGACTGTGTAAAAAGGGTTTTTAAATACATTTTTTTAATTTTAAGTTTTCATAGTAAAACTTTTAACAAGATTACATTAAATATATTTTTCTTTTGGTGACCTTTTATTAGGGTGGGACAGTGGATTAGTGTTTAGCACGTTCGGCTTTCAGCGGTTTTTCGCGGTTTTCTCCGGATTTTCTGGTTTCCTCCCACAGTCCAAAAACATGGATTCCAGGTAAATTGCCCTGTATAGTGTGGATGTGTGAGTGAGTGCGTGTGCCTAGTGATAGATTGGCACCCTGTCCTGAGTGTATCTGCCCAGCGCCCGAGATGTTCTTTCCTGGATGGGTATGGGGAATCTCACTTATGAAAAAGCTTATGAATAAAGATTATGAATGAATGGACCTTTTATTAATTAACTAACTAAATTACTTCTTAAATTGATTTAACAGAAACTCTTTGATTTTACTGTGTAGTGTATTTACAAAAGCCCCTTTTCCCTCCCAATATGCTTTTTGTATTAAAACTTACATTAACTGCATTTACCACATGACTTTCACCATTGAGGCACTTGTTTTCTTATACCATGTTTTATGCCATGTGTACACTTATAGGTCACACTTAAGAGCCACTTGTTATTGTACTTCATTTATTTTAAAGGCAGTTGAAAGCTTGTGGTTAAGAGGCCAGCCTTGTGATCTGAAGATTCTTGATTTGGTTTCCGGTCCCACCAAGAACTATGACTGAACAAGGCCCCTAACCCCCTAATTGTTCCCGGGGTGCCATGTACAGGGCTATCCACTATTCACTTCTTAAATGTGGGGGACAAATTCCTTTGTAGGCACTTTATATATAGCTTGTAAGTGTGTTATTCTGTCTAATTCTGTTGATTTATTTAGCTCTTTCAAGGTATAGCTTGTAAGTGTGTTATTCTGTCTAATTCTGTTGATTTGTTTAGCTCTTTCCAGGTTTGAATTACAGAACATTAGTCTTGTAATCGTAGGAGAATGACAAAGTTTGTTGTTGACTATGAATATAATAAAATAATGACTGTTTAACCTGTTTAACGTGTAACAATACAGATAGTTACTACTATATCTAATAACAACATGATCGAAAACGCGTTGTCACTACGTCACTTCCGATCCAACCTCTCTTCCGTCTGTTTCGCGCATGTGTAGTTCTCTTTACGACTCGGCTGGCAAAGATGGCGGACGCACAGGTACGGTGAGGAGACGGCGTGGTGGAAAGAATGTGTTTAATTTAATAAAAGCGAGGTGGAAACGCGAGCTTTTTGACGCATAGGTGAATATGCAGGCGTTTTGTTGAAGTTTTTTTGTACATATTTGTAAAAAATTTATTGATTTTAATTGACTAACGTAGAGTTAGCCGTGCAGCTAGGCGGAAACCACGACAAGGCCGCTCTAGTTTAAACACGCTGCAGCCACCAAAAAGATGTTATTTACATTAGTTTTTATTTTAAATTACATGCCGTTGTTCATGTTTTGTTACTGCCTTGTGTATGTATTTAGGGTTTTATGCAGTCACGTGACTTCCAAGTTGCTCCCGCAATTCCATTCGCTTGTTTCTCTACATCAATGCAGAATATTGTCGTTTTTTTGCGTTTAATTAAATGTAAATTGTACGGTCGCTTTTGTTGACTGTTAATTGAGTGAATAAGAAATTTTAAAACCGTCTGAGAGGCTTGAGATAAACAACAATGGTGGTGAGGTTGATTGAGGCTCATCCATTTGAAATAAAATGACTGTTTTTAAATTAATGTTTTTGGTATGAGCTTAATAGATACATCGATTTGTTTTATCACCCTTTTCTATTTCAATTGGGACTTTTATGTAAGAACCTCGAGTGCTGGGCATCATTGACTGCAGCCATACTTTAGATTAGATTCAACTTTATCTTTGGGCAGAGTAACCAAGTACAATGCCAACGAAATGCAGGAACAGAAGTGCAAGATGGAGATTCGCATATAAATACAATGTAGTGCAAGGTAAATTGGCTAAAATTAATTTACCTAGTTACATGTGAGTATGGAGGAGATAAACGTAGAGGAGTGTGTGTATATAAGTGTTGAGGATGTATTCATATGTACATTATTGTTGTGCTGATGTAAGCAGTGTCCTGTACAAGTATGCGTATGCAAATACTTCAGATTAAAATTGAATGCATTTAAACCTGGTGGTTTTAATGCTTCATAATGTTAACTGTGTATTGTTAATCTGATTTAAAGATCATGTTTAGGGTGTTATAAATATTTTGTTTTGCTACAATTTTTTTTTTTTAACTGCAAATGATGCTTTTTCTCACGATGGTCTTCCAAGCAGACTGCTTTGACGACAGTGCCTTATGGCTACACTGATGCAGTTCATGGTTTTGGTTTGGAAAAAAAAAAAGTTAGCCCTCCCTAAATAATAAACTGTTTTTTTTCTGTTTGGCAGAACGAAAGGGCCTATCAGAAGCAGCCCACTATCTTCCAGAACAAAAAGCGAGTGTTGGCCAGTGAAAGTGGCACTAAGGAAAAGATCCCACGTTATTACAGGAATGTTGGTTTGGGCTTCAAAACTCCCAGAGAGGTGAGTTTGTTAATGAAGTTTTTCTGTTTGTTACTGCAGATGATGTCTTTCTCACAATGGTCTTCTGAGCCTGTAAAGCTTTGTAGACGATGCCATTTGGCTTTGCTGATGCACATTTCAAATTTTGACCTTTTTTTTCAACTTTGGATCATTATATCTAAATGGTAACATTTATTCCTTCTGCTTTTTTAGGCAATTGAAGGTACTTATATTGATAAAAAATGCCCCTTCACTGGAAACGTGTCCATCAGAGGCCGTATTCTCTCTGGTAAGTAAAATGTTTTGTGTGCATTTTTAATATAATTGCTTTGATTTGTGGTTTGCTAATGATGTTTTTTCTCACGATGGTCTTATGAGCCTCTCTGGCTCTGATGACAATGCCTTATGGCTTTACTGAAGCTCCCAGCATTACTAGTGTCATCACAAAATCACATAACTACTCAGGTGGGTATTGATATAAGTTTTCTTGTTTAATCGGCAGGCGTGGTGACGAAGATGAAGATGCAGCGAACCATCGTCATCAGACGTGATTACCTGCACTACATTCGCAAGTACAACCGTTTTGAGAAGAGGCACAAGAACATGTCTGTCCACCTCTCTCCCTGCTTTAGGTAAAAAGAAACTTAGTGCAATAAATATAGTTATTTTTGTTTTTTAGTCAGGTTTGTGTTAAAGCTGCAAATGATGTTTTTTCTCACGATGGTCTTCCTAGTTTTAGACTTTGACGACATTGCCTAAAGGCATAGCTGATGCAGCTGAGAGTCAGACAATGTATTTAATCAGTACATTAGTAATAATAATAAAAAAAAAAATTAAATACGTGTACATTTTTAGTATACAAACATGTTTGTCAGTGGCACAATGTTGGTTGTCCTTGAGACTCTACAATAAAGTGTTTGTCTTTCACAGGGATGTGACCGTTGGTGACATCGTTACCGTTGGGGAGTGCAGACCCCTCAGCAAAACTGTGAGGTTCAACGTCCTGAAGGTCACCAAAGCAGCCGGAGCCAAGAAACAGTTCCAGAAGTTTTAAAGACTGACCTTTTCTGGGCTCCTCTGTTTTATGCATAGAAAATAAATCAGTTCTGTACATCTGTGTTTGTCTAATGATTTGTGACCATCTTGCGATTACATCATATCTGCTTTGATATACATTTTATAATATTGTATGATAGTAGTTGCTTTTTGTCTAAACGCAGTTGACCATCTTTGCTGTGTTTAACCCTTTGCTGTGTAAAACAGAATAAAGGCTCATTTTGAAGTATGTGGACTAAAAATAAAGGCGTCCAGAGCTACTGTTGCCCAACTTTTATTAATGAAGTCTTTTCCCTGTTGGCAGAATTGGCTGTTGTATTATATAGTGCCTTGAATAGCAGTCCTTTAAATTTCTTTTAATTGATCAAAATCTAGTACTCTGAGGGTTTAGTAGCTCAGTGGTTAGGGTGTTGGGCTAGCAATCTAAGGGTTGTTGGTTCCAATTCCAGGTCCACAGAAGTTACCAATGTGGGTCCTTGAGCAAGACCCTTAACTCTTATTGCTCCAGGGATGCTTTAGCAACCCTGTGTTCTGACTCCAAGTATCAAGTGGTATACTTGTAAGTCGCTTTGGGTAAAAGTGATAAATGACGTTTAATTTGTTGGCCTCAAACATGTTTAAAGGCTCACAAATTCAAATGTGTTTGTTGGAAGATAATTACAATTTATGCTTTTTAAACCTTGGTTTTCTCAACATTCTATGAATTTAAATAGCAATTGCCAACCAAATGTGCTTTTACTCTTATCACCAGAATTTTAAGTAGTTTGGGTAATGTATTATACCACACCCATGTAAAGTGACTTGTTAGTTTGTTATTGCACTGATGTTGGCTGCATTGCTTAAACTATTTGCTTTTAAATGAAAGTGATTGGTTATTTTTTTTCTGTATATTTGTTATTTCATGGTAATTGGTTTGGTAAACGTGAGAAATCTATTAGTCTTGTGGACCAATTCTCTTTATATCCATGATTAGTGTGTGATGGCTTAGCAATCAAAAGGTCTTGTGTTCAAATCTTCTGTCCATCAAAGTTACCAATGTTTGTCTTTAAGCAAGGTTTTTAACCCTCATTGGTCCAGAAGGAGGAACTCTGTTCTGATCCCTATCTTCAAGCTCGGATACTTGGATGAAGCTTTAGATAAAAGCACATGCTTAATGACCCCATTTTATCACGTAATCATGATTTTTTCATAATATCATGAGATTTCATAATACTGCCATAATATGAAAACGTTTAGCATTTTAAAAATCCCCTGAAAGCACATTAATCTACATCTCCATTTGTCATAAGAATGGTTTAAGATCAGCATTAGATGACATTTCAGTTCGTTGCTTCCCCAATTACCGAAAATGACTGTAAAATAAAAATACGTTATGCAGATATAAAAAAAAACCGAATAGTTTTTCTCTTATGTTTAATGGTAACAAAACTCTGCTAAATAACATGCTGTACAAAAAAGAATTTGGTGCACAGTCTACACTAGACCGCTTGGTGGCAGTAGATGTGGCCGCGCCCACAACCCCGTCACCGCATATCACCCGGGTTATTCTAACGTCGCGGTGCCAAGCTTCACGTTCAAATTGTTTAATTCTTTAAAATAAATTATTGCAAATTGTTGTTGATGTTCGCCAGAACCGAATTTCCACACGTTCTCTGTGTGGAATCCAAACTCACCTGGAAGACATGACATCAACAGTAAGTTTATCTGGGTTCCGTCTGTTTGTTGTTTAGCTTATTGGCTAACGGGTTTCGTTTTCTTGCTGTAGCTGCACATTATAAAGTCATTTTTTTGGTAAACTAACTATTATTTCTTTTGTTCTCTTTCGCCGTGTAGGCTTCTAACAAGTGGAGTGGACTTTTCAGCGTTGCAGAAGAACTGGATGATGAGGTTTGTGCTTAAATCGCCGAACACTTAACAAACACATACACTGAGATGAATGTGAGCTAAATAGCTCACAGATTCATTACTTTTCATTGAATTTCTTACAATATTACCACAAATAAGACGTGTTCCTATGTATAGGCTGACGTATTTGAGTATTTTAGATGCCTAAAACACTTTGGGCTGCTAAACAGCTGCATTTCCAACTAATTAGTACCTTTCTCTTCACCTGGTGGGTCTGATGAAGGGGATTATTAACTGATCGTAATCAGGTGTACTGTGATTATAAACTTTATATAAAGCATAAGAGCTCAACATTACAGCTTTCAATGTCTTTTCTGTACTTTAGTTAACACAAGTTTGCAGTTTTCATTTTTAAGATTCACTGCTACAAAGCAGCGCATAAGACAAAGTATTCACTTTTTACAAGTGTGTTGTCACAAAGTGGCTTTACAGAGTTCTAAGCCTAAACCCCCAAAGAGTAAACCAAGTGACAGTGGCCAGAAAAAACTCCCTGTAATATGATATTTTTTTTTTGGAAGAAACCTTGGAAGGACCAAGGCTCAGTGGGGAACTCATCCTCCTTGAGCGATCAGGCAGGATCACAGAGTAGGACAGCCATGTACAGATTGTGTAGAGATCAGTCCATGTGTCCTTATTTAACAATAGTAAAAATTATATAAACTATATGAGTCCACTGAGTCCATCCTCCAGGACTGCAATGCTGTAAGTCCGACAGAAGTATATGCAGTGCCATAGACAAGGAGACAGGAACACCTCAGAAAAACAGACTAGAAACACAGGTAGAGCTAATAAAGCACCGTAATTATGTAATAAATGTAGTATGATTGACACACAGTGAAGGACATTTAACAGCCAGTAGCATGTATATAGTAGATGATGCTAGTGGTAGAGTCAAAATACAATAAAAAATGGAATGCATAAATGTCTAATAGAGATAAAGGTCAGTGCAGTAATTGAACAATAAATATTAAAACAATAAGGCACGAGAGGGCGTGCATTATTGGGAATAAACCACGGGAAAGACGTTTTATTAGACACAAAGTGCAATCAGAGTACAGTTACACCCCTTTCCTGTGGTTTATTCACCATAATGCACAACCTCGAGTACCTTTTTGTTTTTATTAAACGGTTACCGACACACTACAATAATAAAAAAAAAAAACAAGGTTTTATCATCAATGTGTTGACTGAAAGCAAAATCATTAAAAAACTTGTGTTCGGCGACATAATCCAGTCCGTTTTTTAAAATAAACCCTGACGCAAGTAAAAGATTTTCAGTTTATTTAACGGTCAAATACTGCAATCTATTGGTAAAATTACAAAACTCAGTTTATAAAAACCTTCGGGGAACAGTATATTTTATATCGTGCATTTATACGAATGTGAAGTGGTCAGACGTGTGGGTTATTGTGAATGTCACTGCTAAACAATCGACTCAGCCAATCAGATTTAAGGACCAGGACTACCCGTTTTATAATAAAGCAATAAGGCACTTAATGTTAAGCATCATTGTGAATAAATCACAGGAAAGGTGTTATTAGGCACAAGTACAGTTGCGCCTCTTTCCCATGATTTGTTTACAATAATGCATAACCTTTAGTTGGGTCATTGGTTTAATAAAATGGTTAAAAACACACTGTAATTAAAAAAAAAGGCTTAATTCATAAATGCGTTTATTAAAAGCAAAATCGACAAGATGGTCTTTTGCGATGTACTCCAGTCTGTTTTTTAAAGTGAATTCTGATCGGTGAGTAACAGGATTCCAATTGATCTAACAGTCAAATACTGCCAAATAGTAACTGAATCACCAAAAGCAGTTTATAAAAACATCAAGGGAAAAAGTATTGCCTTACAGCAAGGAGGTCCTGGCTTTGATTTCCAGGTAGGGAACACATTTTTGTGTGGGGTCGGCATGACCTCCCTGTGTCTTAGTGGGTTTTTTCCTGGTACTCCAGTTTTCATTTTTCACTTTCAGACTAGATGATGGTAACATTTAAAGAAAGTAATTGTGGAAAAGACTATAGAATTGGCATGGAGGCTTAGTGATTAGCATGTTTGGCTTTCAGCGCTAGGGATGTGGAACCGAATACCGATGTGGGTGGAGTGTCCTCTTGTGTTTTTTTTTTTTTTTTTGAGTTCTCTGGTTTCCTTCCAAAAACATGCATTCAAGGTGAATTGGCTACTCTAAACTTCACGTATTTAAATTGGCCCAGATCGTATGTGTGCCCAGTGATGGATTGACGCCAAACAATTCTCCCCTGAATGGGCATGGGGACTAGTAGAGGATCAAGTGGAAGATAATGAGATGATATATAAACCAATAAACAGTGGGTTGGTAACGAGGGGGCGGAAACTTAAATGTTATACCAGATTTCAGTAAACATTTACATGAAATTTAAATAAGTGTAGTAATTACTTTTATAGCAAATGTGGTAAGTTTAAGTATTATCTGCCTACTCGATGTATTTACTTTGTACATGGAACATTGAATTTTTTGGTGTATTGGAACTTTTGACACCCTGTTTATTGTTTGTAATTATGTACAGACTTTTTTAAATGATTCCTAAATGTCAGTCACTATCCATGAATCCACAAAATATTATTTGGGTTCCTTTAACTGCATTCATGTTCATTTGGGTAAACCTCCGATTTTCGGATAAATTTGTGAGTCCAATTCTAACCAGCCAAAAAAAGCAGCAACGTGTGAAAGTCATCCGACAGATTGCAGTGGCCTAAATACTGCCGTATAAAAGAGCTTTTTATGAATTGATTTCACTGCCGCTTGCACAACCGTAATTATGGCAATTTCATCAGCGGGACCTTAATCCAGCTGTCAATAACGCTCCATCTGGAGAGCCAGCATCTTGCATATCTAGTTTCTAAGCCAAATACATAAACCCCATTAGACTTATTAAAAAGGTCAATGACAATGGCGTAATCCTAAAGGGAGGATATTTGTTTTAATCTGATCTTATTTTTAATGTCACTTTGAGTGACATGGCTGCATTTTAACCTGCATATTGTTTTTGGTACAAAATGTAAATTTGTCTTTTTTAATTATTTTTTAAACTTTGGCACAAAACTTGGCATGCTTTTATTTTCATGACTCTTCTGTTTTGTCCTATAGGACATATTGGAAGCGGACTGGACACACCTTGAACCAGATAAAATTTCAGCTTCAACCTTAAATAAATCAACTGATGACTTTTCCCATAAGTTAAGGCAAAGTACTGTAGTTGTATCTGCCAGCCTCAACGGCCATGAACCTGCATCAGACTTTTTGGGACAACCAGATATTTCAGTTTCTCGAAGTGTCACCAATGCCAAATCATCGGTCGTCTCTTCGTTAGTCCCTCACATATCTAATAGTTCTCTTCGAGCACCTTTGGGAGGCTGTAGTACCATTCCTCTTGTTCAACTTCCATCAGGTTCTTGCCCAGTCCAGTTAACCTCCCCACCTCCGGTCTGCGTTACACCTCAGACAAAATCTCTTCCTCAGGATGACTTTGATGACTGGGATGTAAATCTTGAGGAGTTGGATGATTACGGTCCTCAGAAAGATGCTCCTACTGCCACAGTCTGTCAAACAAACCACACTTTCTCAGCTAAGAGACTGAGATTATCACCTGATGATACCCATAATGTATCATCTCTTAGAGGATTCTGTGCCACTACCCCAACATCCAAACCACCACAGGTCTTTATCCGTTCTCCCTGTCCTACTACATTAATCACGCGGTGCAACCAACAACCTTTTGTCTCCCATCAGACTGGATCAGCCGGTTGTTTCTCCAGTCCAGTGACTCCTGGGCCTATAAGAGCATCACCTCAATCTCAGAGGGTAACGGTTACTCCTCGAACAGAGCAGCGCAACACAGGTTCTCTGTTCCAGGCCATTGCCCCTACTCCATCACCAACACATACCCCTCGACCTCTGCACATGCCCGTCTTAACCAATCACCTGGTCCAGCTGGTGTCTGCTGCCAATAAGACACCTCAGAAGCCACGAAGTAATTCCATTCGGCCCAAAATGCGACGCTTTCCAGGACCTGCCGGTGCCCTTCCACAACAGGTAACTCATTAGGCTACAGTTTAAAACCTGGACAATACATTCAAATCTAAACTTCATAAATGCTTAAATTGGTGTGAACCCAATCACTGCTCACCTCAAGAGGTTACTCATCGTTTTACACGTGTTGCTCATTTTTATCAACTTTTTCATTTGTTTTAGTTCTAAAATAATTGACAGATTTCTTTTCTGTGTTATTCAAGTCAGAAAGTTAAGGCCAGTTCACTGCAGTATTATAAATGTGCCGATTTGGAGTCAATTCCTAGGCTTTCCCTACTGTTCCCTGCTACTTTTTTAAATACTTATCATTTTTTAAAATTAATTATTATAGGAAGTGCGTAGACAAAATAAGTTTTAAGCGTTTTCTTAAAAATTAACAACTAGAAGTCTCAGCATTATGGATTGAGTTTGGAAGATCATTCCACCTATAAGTGATGGGGAAGGATTAGGAGTGATAATTGGCACCATGATGTGGAGGAAGAAATCCTGCAACATTCGTCACAGGAGTTCAAGTAATTTATTTATATAGCACTTTTTACGACGGTGCGTTGTCACAAAGCAGCTTTACAGAGTCTAAAGCCTAAACCCACAAAGACCAAGCCGAAGCGACAGTGGCAAGAAAAAACTCCCTGTTATGATGTTATTTTAGGAAGAAACTTTGGGAGGACCAAGGCTCAATGAGGAACTCATCCTCCTTGAGCGGCCAGGCAGCATCAGAGTAGAGTCCATATTAAACAATAGTAACAATTATATAACTATGAGTCCATCTTCATCTACATAGAACAACATTTCATTGGCTCTGTACCTGTACTCTGCACAATGACAAAGTTACATCTAATTAATCTGATCTACATTATCCACACTTAGCGCTGCCCTCCCCTTTACAGGTATTTTTTGGGGTAATGGATTATTGTCAGAACTGCAGTGCACTATGTTAGAAACAGTTAACTTACTGCTTTACCTTGTGTATGTGTACAACATTTTGTGTTAGTCAACCTTTAATCTGTCCTCAGTGCTCACATGATTGTAATGGTTGATGGATTATTTTCAGTGTCAGTGGTTTGCATGTTTGCCTCTCAATGATGGGGATCTAGGTTCAAATCTCGATGCGGGTGTTTCCATGTTCTCGCGGCGAGCACGTGGGTTGTCTTCTGTGTTGTCCAGTTTCCTCCCACAGTCCAAAAATATCAATTTAAGCTGCACAAAATGGCCCTTTTCTAAAATTGCCACTATATAGTGTGCACATGTGTAAGTGAGTGTGTGCCCAGCGTTGGATTTCCCTGTCCTGAGTGTATCTGCCCAGCACATAAAACATCAAAGGCCGGTTTAATGGTCAGTCAGTTGCAGGGCAGACACTCAGCTCAACACATCAGCTTACACATTTACATACATACAGAAAAAGTGCATACGTCTATACATTTGCATTACATTTACATTTAGTTATTCAGCAGACAATTTTATCCAAAGCAACTCACAGGTATCCCAACTTGGTTGGGATCAAAACACAGGGTTGATACAGCAACCTGGAGCAATGAGGGTTAAGGGTCTTGCTCAAGGACCCACATTGGTAACTTCAGTGGACCTGGGATTTGAACCC
>JAOUQT010058137.1:0-10606 GCA_025769995.1 Xyliphius kryptos | reverse complement strand
AAAAGGAATGTATACAAGGTTAAAACTTCACTCGTGCATTCAGAAGAAAATAACATTTTTCTCATGTGGTGCCTTCTGCATTCGCAAAGTAGCATTACAGAAGTCAGTGCCATCACCCCCAGCGAGCGAGCCAAAGGCAAGCACGGAAAGGAACGGCTCCCCAGGACGGAGCTAATGAGCAAGAAACCTCGTAAGAAACCTAAACTCAGTAGTAGCTCATTTTCCTCTGGCAGCCACAGAGAACCAGAAATCATTTTTATACACAAATATCGAAAAAGTGGCTTCAATACGGCGGATCAGATCCAGAATTAAAAGTTTAGCAGACGACATGAGGCCGATCAGGTCACAATTCTCTGCATCTTTAAACATATACACATTTAACATACTTCAGTCTATAGTTCTAAATGAGGTGTTGTCTTGTTTGGATATCTAATGCTCCTCTGTTTACATTTATATTGCATGAACCGCCTTATTTTTTGCTTTAATGGGATTTTAGTACTTTAGTTAAATAAAGAACAAGTGCTATATTAAAGCAATACGACACTAGAGGGCGTGCATTATTGTGAATAAATCACAAAAAGGAGGAGTTATTAGGCACGACACGCAAATGGAGTACAGTTACACAGCTTTCCCGTGGTTTATTCACAATAACACAAAACCTCCAGCGCCTTATTGCAAACGCACTATAATAAAAAAACAAGGTTTGAGTCTTAAATGTGTTGCCTGAAAGCAAAATTGCTAATAAATTTGCCTTCGGCGACATAATCCAGTTCATTTTTTATGAACCCCATCCGCAAGTAAAAGATTTCCCTTTTTTTAACAATCAAATACTGCCATCTAGTGGCTAAATCACAGAAGGCAGTTTATGAAAAAGTTCAGGAGAACAATATATTTTATATGGCGGATTTATACGAATTTGAAGCGCTCAGAGGTGTGTCTTGTGAATAATATCACGGCTAGACAAGCGGCTCAGCCAATCAGATTTAAGGAGCGTCATTCCTTATCGTGTCCTTGGAAAACCTACTGATAAATTCACGTAAGAACGCAGACGCGTGGATGCCGCAGTCCCCACTCACACTATATACATTACACATATTCACGCTGATCGCTTAGTAACAGGTTTACGGTTTCTCTAACAATCACATACCGCCATCTAGTTGCCAAATTACAGAAAACGGTTTGTAAAAAAACGTTGGTAAAATAATGTAATGTATATCACGCATTAATATAAATGTGACGTGCTTAGAGGTGTGTGTTATTGTCAATAATGTCACAGCTGGACAAACGGCTCAGCCAATCAGATGTTATAGTAGTCCTGAGAATCAACCAGCACCCAATTAATCCCTGCACAGTGGGAGGAGTCCTGACCACCAGAGGATTACCAAGCAGATCAACCACCTAACAGAGTTAATAAACCACAAAGTAGCATCGTTTACTTTTATTATTATTTTTCGTCTGTCAGCGGAAGTAAAATCCCTAATCTCATTCATAAGTGCGTCTGTGGACCTCCCACTACCATCATACACCACGGTCTCATTTGCGCTGTGCTTTGCAGACGGAAAGCAAATTAGCTGACTACACCATCCCAGATGTTTCCTCTCTCCAGATGTTTTAGCCCGGCAGCAACACATCAGGACATTGTTGAGCTGCACGACTGAATTAGCTCCTATTTATAAACTTAAATGGCGCTATATATCGATCTGGTTGTTGTAGCAGCGCCGAGGAGCGATGTGAGCGGCCAGAGGCCATAAACAGAGGGAATATACGGGTTTTTGTTGATCTGCACTATAAACAGGACAGCCACGTGTCCGGGCAACAGATGTAGGATGTAAGCCAGTTTTTTTGTATCGTACATATTTAAAAAGTGTAAACTTTTAAAGTCATTGCTGTATCCCTGTAGGTGTTGCAGTAGGTAGCGGATAGCGGCTTACTGTAGGAGTAAACTGTTTTGCTGGCAGCCACTCAGAGCAGATGCACAGTAGGTCCTTTAAACTTGGTATTTAAGCACAAGACCAACATACAGACAGGCGGACAGGAATATATATAACTAGCAGAATACACGTGCTGCGCTACGGTGGAGAACCTGATAACATGAAAGGCAGGTGTTTTTGAATGAAGGTATTATTATAGAGTGAGGTTTGGGGTCGATTAAAATTCTGATATGAATATCTGGAATGAATATAGTGTGAGTTATAGTTATAGAATATAGTGTGACTACGGTGTCCACACGGCTGCTTTCTACGGGAATTTATCAGTAGGTTTTCCAAGAACACGATATGGAATAACGGAGACAACTTCCAACTTTGTAGGTTCTCGCCAAGACCCCAATCCATACTAGGTGTTGCGTTCGATAGCGAACAATCGTACGTAACCCATTGGTTTTACCGCCAGCACTGTGTTTTTAAAGTAGCTAAGGTTTGTATTATGCAGAAATGAAAATGGCCTTTATTAAGAACCTTGTGGGACACCACACTGCACACTGCCTTAACAATATATTGTCACATACATTCATTCATTATCTTTCGCTTCATCCTCTACTAGGGTCGTGGTGGGGTACCCCATGCCCATCCGGGGGCGAATGTTTTTGGCGCTGGGCAGAAACATCCAGGTCTTTCGCTGGGCACACACACACACACACTCACACATACACTATATGGGGCAATTTAAAGCATTCAATTTCAGCTTAAATCCATGTTTTTGGACTATGGGAGGAAACCGGAGAACCCGGAGGAAACCCATGCGGACATGGGAAGAACATGGAAACTCCACTCAGATCGGGATTATAATCAGGAATCCCCGGCGCTGAGAGGTGAACGTGCTAAACACCAAGCCACCGTGTCACATATATGTTTTACCTAAATAGGTTCTGCAGAACATCTAGGACTTTAATGCAGACTCAACCCCCCGTTTTGCAACAGCCAAAAGGAACGACGGAGCCATGTTTCAGCTTTGTTGGTACTCACAAAGACCTCAATCCATCTGTTGCGTTTGATGCCGATGGCAAACATATGAACGTAACCCGTTATTTTTTCCAAGTTTAAGCCTTGTAGGTCCTCCGAAAGTGGGAGAATTAGTGATTAGTATAGATTATACAGTTACACAGCACAACAAACCCTCTTTTCTTTGCATACCGTATATTGTTGTGTTGGGTGGAGGATGCTATTTGTATAGAGCCTTTCTTTAGGGACCATGATGCTTGAACTAGAAGGTTTGAACCTCGAGCTTCTGATAAATAGCTTAAAGTCCTGGGATGGTCTGTTTTAAACGTTGTGTTTATTTCCTATTATCGTCTTTGCTGTCTGTCTTTATCTTTTAGGAGCACAGTTTGTGTTACAGCGATTGTTCCTTTACATATAAGGACAAGAACCGGACTCTCGAGTATGATTTCAGTCCTCTGGGTTCGACCAGTTCCATCTTGAGTGGCCCAAGTTTTACCGCCAAGGGCACTAAGTACTACCATCTCTTTAACATCAGCCTGTGCGGGACAAAGGTACCATAATGCTGACGTTTACACACACATGGTTGCAATAATCTCCTAATGGACTTGTCGAAACTATTTTCCAATTGTCTCAGAGTTACAGACCGGCGTTTTGTTCAGACAACGTAACAGAAGTCGCTGATAAAGGTCCACACAGTGAAGCCAATTCAGTGAAAGCCTTTATCTGTCAATCAACCATCATCCCCTCGGACGGGCAGGGATTCAAGACCGCCGTCGCCTCACAGTCCATCAGTCTGGCAGATAGATTTCTTGGTGAGGAACATATAATAAACCACTATGAAGATGATTATCGCCATCGAGGTCCAAAGAGCAACGATTAAAGTGTTTAAAATAACGTTTTTTCATTCAAAAGTCTGGATGAATTGAAAGCTGGTGGTGCAGATAACCTTCTTGTTCACCTTCATAGAGACTTCTGTACATCTGGTTATATAGCTGTTGTAGTTCAGTATGGAAACATTGGCTCCTGTAGTCCATAATAATCGGAGTTAGCCTGTTAATGCCAAACGCAAGCCAGTTGTGTGGCGTCAGCTCTGCCACCTCGCTGTAGGTGGTTTCATCATTGTTGCTCAGACCAATTACAGAAGTGTCAGCTGAAAATGCAATCCAGAGGCATCTGGATTTAGGTATGGAGGTCTGCACCAACATGCTCTGAGCTCGTCATATTCTCTCTTTGTTTATTACGCACCACATCTGCAGCTTTTAAACTTATTTTCCGGCCAGGTTGTTCTGTGACTCACCGAGTTTCTAATTCCTCTCCTCCTCTATAATCCTCGCCATGTGATGACGTGTTTGACAGTAAGATGCAATTTCTTTAGCATCATCAAAACGGATTGTTTTCCAGGAGCCACGGCAGAGAAATCACTTGGCGGTGTAAACACCAGACCTGAACTCTTCAGCGCCCGAACCAGAAGACTTCCGGATGTAAACTTCTTCTATCGGTATCATATTTGAAATAAAACTTCTCAGCTGAACCCTTGCGGTTCTAATGCATTCCTTCCTCTCTGTTTCCTCTTTAAACCGTCAGGGGACTCTTCCCTGCGCTTACTTTTATTTTTTATTTTTTTTTACAGATCTGCACTGATGACACCATCTTGCCAGAATGGTAGAAACACAGTGCTCACGCTACGTTGTCATCCTGAGGGGACCGCTATAGGAGCGATAACGGTGCCCAGGTACACTGTCACCATATTCACATCTACAGGAATACATTTTAATGCCTGCACTGTGTTTTTAAATGAGTAAAAGTGTCTGTTGTGCAGAAATGAAAATGGTCTTTACTCAGAACCTTGTGGGACGCCACACTGCACAATACTCTAAACAATATGCTGGAATTGTGTGTCACATACTTATTTTAAATAATTGTTTTACGTGTACCGTATTAATAAGGTCACTATTAATAAAGACCCCCGGCCTTTTGCAGCAGCCAATCAGTTTTTTAGAAAGGTTTTTGGTTTTTGAGGATTATTGAGGATTATCAATAGTATTTTTTTTTAACATGAGAAGCATATTTTAACGCTGAACTCAAGACACAACATCGGATCCAAACATATATATCCAAGGCATATAAACAAGGCAGTGAAGAATGTCTCGGGCGCTGGGCAGATACACCCAGGAGAGGGCGCCAACTCACACTCACACAAACACACACTATACGGGGCAATTTAGAGCAATCAATTTACCTTGAATTCATGTTTTTGGACTGTGGAAGGAAACCAGAGAAGCCGGAGGAAACCCATGCGGACGGGGGGAGGACATGGAAACTCCACCCAGATTGTGATTTGAACCGGGGAATCCACAGCGCAGAGAGGAGAATGTGCTAACGACTGAACCTGGATAAATAATAAACAAATGAAATAATAATAATAAAGATAAGAGGCAATTACATATTTTACATTTTGGTCCAAACTGGTAACCATTTTTAATAAAATTGATCTTCACTGGATTATTATCTCCAGTAACCTTTGATTGTTCATGGATTTTTAATACTAAAATCTCACGGCTGTGTCCAAATCCTCAGGGCGTGTCCGGCAGGTACGTGTGATGGGTGCAACTTTTACTTTCTATGGGAGAGCTCAAGCGCCTGTCCACACTGCACTGAGGATGACTACCACCACATTGAGGGGGTCTGCAGGGGGGGTATACAGGTGCTGTGTATTTAAATTACACTTAAAGCCAGATCTGTGTTTTAAAGTTTTTAATCGGATGATTCTTTGTTTTTCAGGAAACTGTGTATCTGTGGAAGGAACCGCGACTCTGTACAGGAGGAGTGGCTCTGCCGGGAAGAAGGAGGGATTCATGTGAAAGAATGGATTTTTGGCTGAAGGTGGGCGGGGTGGTGGGCCTGTGCATCGCTGCTCTTCTTGTTGCGCTCACCTGCCACTTTTGGAAAAATAACAGAAGGTAAAATCCACTTCACAATCTCACGTCTTAAAAATGGATGAAATGTGGACTTCGGGGAATTGGCCTTCTTCAAAATGTTGGACAAAGTTGGAAGCCAACAACTCACAATGGCAAGAAACTTGACCTTACACACTGATGGTTATGGGCCTGAATGAAACACCTGAATTTAAACTATATATCTATAAAAGGCAAAGCCCTCACTCACTGACTCACTGACTTATTACTAATTCTCGCACTTCCTGTGAACCTACGGATTTTCGCTGTCCTACGTTTGATTATTAGTTAGATATCTCCATCGAATGCAAGACCTTGCCAGTGTCACATCCGGGTGTACCCGGTCTACCTGGTGCTTGGCTGAAACTTGGCACCATGATTAACTACCATGTCCTCCCACGGGTTCCTACGTTTGATTATTCATTTGTTATCGCCTTCTAACGCAACACCTAGTATGTATCTGGGTCTTGGCGAGTACCTCCAAAGCTAAAACTTGGCTCCGTTAGTTCTTACCGTGTTCTTGGAAAACCTACTGATAAATTCCTGTAAGACAGCAACCGCGTGGACACCGTTGTCCCATCTCACTCTATATTTTGTTGCACTTTAAAACTCTATAATAATAATACGTTTATTTGAAATATATAAACTCAGACACCATCACTCATTCAAACGCAATATGCCTTTCGGCTCGTGATTAATGATTATATTTCAGAATGAATTGTTTTTTTTTTAATTAGTAATATTATACACGCTAAAAAATGAGTATGACATCATAACCCCTTCCCTCAATCCAGATTAAACAAACGGTGTTGTAACCAGCGACCAAAGAATAGTTACAGATCTGTACAGATCGTGCACACAGTGAAGCTTCTCAGTGCATCATCCCACATCGCTGTTTTCTTATCCTGATAGGTTGGCATATAAGTATTCCAAGCTGGTGATGTCTGCCAGTAAGGAGTGTGAGCTGCCAGGAGTGGATAGCTGTGCCATCATGGAGGAGGAAAGCGAGGAGGTGCAGGATGCTGCGGTTTACTTCAAACCCTCTTTGCTGCACAAGCTGAAGTCCATCTTCACCAAGGTGCACACCATCACCCCTCAGTTCTGTATCTCACACCGCACTAACCCTAACCCTAATCCTAACCCTAACCCTAATCCTAATCCGTAACCCTAATCCTAACCCTAGATGTTTGCATGCACACGTTAAATAAAATGAAATAAAAATAAATTTAAAAAAGTGACATTTAACGTGAGCGCTGAAGGGATCTGCATGCATTTCCACAGAGATTCTCTCAGAGATGAGAGCGGGCAGTCGGCTAGTTCGTCCATGTCTCAAAACGCTCCGACCAATTAGTGATCCGGCGTAGATATTTGATTTGTTTCTAACGATGCACTGCAAAGTCCTTAAATTTATCATGTTTAGTGCTGAATGTGTCTCAGAAAGGTGAATTATTGAGGAAGGCAAGCACCATTAGTTTGGCCGGTGTATTTAATGAGAATTTAATGTGTGTGCCTGTCTGCTCAGCAGTTAAAAAGAAACCCCAAAAACTTGCTTATCTGTGATTACTGCACACACTGCGCGCTGGAACGGCGTGCTTTTTAGAAATCGAGACCTCAGTTCAACCTCAGCCAGACTTCTCGCTTGATGTCTGGGGTTCGTCTCTTTTAATACTCACAGCGAGAGCAGAGCCGGTATGCGTGCATGCAAGTGTGTTTGTGTGTGTGCGTGCGTGTGTGTGTGCCTTGATGTTTAACTGAAGCCCGCTGATGTAGTCACTGAGGGGATTTTTAAGATTAAAGACTATGTTGAGCTGAAGAGAAAGATGCAGCGTGTCACATCGTGTTTGCAGCCAATTAGAGAGAGCGTGAGACAGAAATGCAGACAGACAGCGGCATGAAGGACTTTTTCGTTTGGAAATAGCATTATCACTTAATGTAGCTGCTTTGCTTTCGCTGTGGGAACACGAACATCTCCCTTGGCTGACACACCCTCTGGGGCTAATGAATAAGAATGAAGAATAATTAATCCTGAGATAATAGGATGTAAATAGAGTTTGCACAGAACCGCAACGCCGACTGGCTACCTGTGCGAAGGGACCTGCTGGAAAATAGTGGCAAAGCTGGGGTTTGAATCCGTATCCAGACGCTTAGCCCATCATTACTGTCACTTGCGGAATTTGCAAGCGGGAGACTAAAAGCCCTTTCATGCACAAGTTACCTATATGTTCTTATAACAGACTGATTGGAACTTTAAGATGGAGAACCACAGTTTGCATATTTTCATACTTAACGAAAAGACATCACTAATACTCCCACTTCCCGAGTACCCACGAGGCTGATTCCCTAACATGTCCTTGGAAAATACTTCTTACATTCCTACCTTTAATGGTTTGTTCGATCTCACCATCAAAACAAACTTCAGGGTCACATCAGGGTCTTCCCAAGTACCTACAAGGCTAAAATCTGGCATTGTGATCACCCACCATGTCCTTGGAAAAACTAACAAGTTCTCGTTTCTCTACATTGAATTGTTTGCTCGCTATTGCCATCGAGGGCAACACCTCGGATGGATTAGCGCTTGGCGAGTAGCTACAAGGCTAAAACCTGGCTCCGTCATTCCATATCATGTCGTTGAAAAGCATTGATAAATTCACGGAAGATAGCAACCGCGTAGACACCGTAGTCCCAACTCACACTATATTCATTCCACAGATTCATTTCAGACGTTTAATCGCTCCAAACCTCACTCTATAATAAAACTTTAATTTAAAATAAGTTCATTTAAACTCCTTCAAAAACAATTGCCTTTCAACTTTTACGTCGTTCTCAAGTTGTCCACCGGAGCACAGCACGGCTTTTCTGCTTGCAAGGGATAAATCATGGGATTTATTCACGATAATACACAACCTCGAGAGTCTTATTGCTTTTTTAAAACGCTTACAAACACACTATAATAAAAAAACAAGGTTTGTTTCATAAATGCGAAATCGGTTTTCAAAGTAGACGGAATTTTGGTTTCTCTAACAACCAAATACTGGCATCTAGTGGCCAAATTACAGAATGCAGTTTATAAAAAACATCGGAAAAATAATGTATTGTACATCACACATTGATACAAATGTGAAGCGCTCAGAGGTGTGTATTATTGTCAATAATGTTACGGCCGAACAAGCGGCTCAGCGTTCAGAACAGATTTAAGTAGCGGAACTAACCGTTTTTTAAAATAATCTTTACGCTGAGTGAATCCAGCATCGGCGTTTAACTATGAATACGATTTGATAAAAATGGAAACAGCCATACATACATAGAAGGTGTTGATAGCTGCATAGAGGTGTCCCAATACATTTGTCCATATATTATATTATTTATTTTGAACAGATATAAATACAGTCTGTATGTTTTTCCACTATTTATATAACCGGCATCATCCATCTGCTGTTATTTAACCTTTTAAAGATGAATTTACCGTGACATTTGTTCATGTAAACATCAGTAGTGCAGTAATGATGATGATGATGATGATGATGAAGCCTTTTAACGAAGACCTTGAATAGTTACAAATCAGGATGGTTGAATGCAGATGCCCTCCGGCTGTGTGGGCATGTCAGGCGCAGACTCGGTCAGAGGGACATCCTTTATTTCTTTTCACTTTCATAGCCTCACCTCGGTGAATACCATCGAACGAGTGCGCCGGTAGTCTAGGTAACGCGCGGCGTTGCTGGTTAGTCCTTGGCCTGAATCGGGGACATGCGTTTGAAAGCAAGCCGACCTCACGGGCCCGGGTGCAGCCCGCTGCGATCCGCTACACTTGTTCCACAATGTAAACCGCACGTTGCTGTTTCTAGGGCAACGAGCAGAACTGCGAGATCGTCCAGCTGAAACCCTCCCCGCCGGAGACGTGGATGTGGGAATAAAAACCAGACTGACGGCTGTAAAGGTGGAATTTTCCAACATGTAGATGTGCAGCGGCCTTGGAGGCAAAGTTCTGTGGTTTTGTTAAACCAGGAAATATTTTCTCTCCGATTGAGTTGACATTTTTACTAAGAACAAAGATAACTGAGTTCATATACAAAGCAGATATTTTTGGGTATCTCCTTCCTTGGTCTGTTTTCCTTTTTTTTTTTATAAAACCTCATGCTCTCTTATCACCAACACACTGTTTTTACATTACGTGCATAAGACCTGATGTCCAGCTTAAGTTTAAAATAACATGGACAATCAGTATCTCCACTTTACCCTCCAAAAGTTGCCCATGTGGAGGACCTGAAGCTCAACCCAGTGATGGAACCCAGAACCTTCCTGCTGTGAGATAATAGATAACGTCTGCAGCTCCATTACATCTCACTAATTCCTCACAATTATTTTAACAACATCCGGCGCAGCATCAACCAGGTCCAAGTCTCACCTGAGCTTTCACACCTTTCCAAAGGACTCAATTGCAGAAACAGTGGGTTGTTAAGATCAGAAGAGTTAATTTTATTGTCACAAGTCCTTCTAAATTGCCCTGTATAGTGTGTGTGTGCCCAGCGATAGATTGGCGCCCTGTCCTGGGTGTATCTGCCCAGCACCCGAGGGCATACTAATCTTTATTTAGTAGATAGTGGAATGCGTTGAAAACCAAAGAACATCCAAATGATCAAAATGATGATCTCATGGAGGTCTGGATTTGGAATCCTACTCCAAATCAAATGACCGGCTGATCCAACTTCAGTGGAA
>JAOUQT010058126.1:0-10606 GCA_025769995.1 Xyliphius kryptos | reverse complement strand
AGTGTGTACCCAGCGATGGATTGGCACCCTGTCCTGGGTGTATCTGCCCAGCGCCTGAGACGTTCTTCCCTGGATGGACACGGGGAAGTAGTCACGTGATTATCAGACAAGCAGTTGTCTGTGAGGTCGATTACTGAGGTTAGAGGGTTAAATCTGTCCATTTCACCTCCTCCCTTGTGATTTCATTGTGATGATGAGGGTTCTGTTTAGGGATCTGTACAGGTGTTCCAATGTTGTTGTGACCAAACTGAATATTTAAATCTGCAAATTCTTATTTCATCATGAATTCAGACTTAATGATCTAAAAACCTGCCTCCCGGTGTCCAGGGTTCTGGAGCTTTGTTTGTAGGTCAGCACCATTTCATTACACTTCTTATATGAGGTCATGGGGGACATGAAAACCTGAGGAGGTGTGAGGACCAGGTTCAGGCGCTGCGTGGGTTCTCTCACATGTACAGGTTTGAATTAAACCCAGTGGAAAGTTGAAGGCTTAAACGGGTCGCTACATGTTGGAAAAAACACATCAGAACAATAGTTCTTACTCCTCCTGCACAGTCACTCTGCTTCCTATCCCAGTGGTTAGCAGATTGTTCATGATGAATGTTTTATTGTTATAAGGAAATATTAGCGTTTACAAAAAAGCTTTATTTAGAAATGTTTTATTGCAGTTTATTAATTTAAATCAAAATCTTTATCAATCCTTTGGTTCTTTCATCTCATTTATAAAAAAAAAAAAAAAAAAGTTTTGTGTGTGTGAAACCTGAACACAAACTCAATAGAAGCTTTATTGGCATGACAAATAGTGATTTTCTTTTTGCCAAGGCAAAGTTACGAAATATAATATAATATATATCAGAATATAATATAAACATGTGTATACACACACCAAACTATATATACAAATTATTCTTTAAAAATGAATCTAGAATAAAATATAATACACAAGGCAGTGACATATAACAATGACAGTGTGTGTGTGAGAGAGAGAGAGACTTTTGACTTTTAAAACCACTTTATTTAACCAAAATTACGTTCCCATATGCAATAAAAAGAAAACTCTGAAAACATTCACCGAAATAAAGATCTACACATGTTTAAGTAAACTCTGTGCGTTTTTAACTATTAATATTCCAGATTTGACCAGTAGGCAGAAGGTCCTACTTACAGTCTCTTGTCCTATTAATGCTTAATGTCATTATCTTTATGTTACCCATGTTTGGTAGAAACAAAAAAACAGAAAAAGATTCTTATTCTGAGTCATCAGTGTGGACTCTTCAATTTTGTTAGAATTTTCAGAAGTCTAGAGAGAGAGCAAAAGTGAGAGAAAAATAGAACGAGAAAGGAATAAAGAAAAAAAGAGCAGAAGTAAGTGAGTGAGATCAAATGAGAGAGTGTAAGCAAAGAAGAGAGTGAGAGAAATAGCAAGAGCATGCAAGGGAAAGTAAGGGAAAAGAAAGCAAGAAAAAAGAGAGAAAATGAGAGATAAAACAGAGTAAGGGATTCTTTAATTCTTTATTTTTGTTAATTGGTCTCTTTTGCTACCCATTGTAATGTAGTGTTGGGTAAAAAAAAGCGTTGTTAAAAATACATAAGAAAGAGAGCGAGAGAGAAAAGGAGACTGCGATAGAGTGAAAAGATAGAGTAAATAAAATAGTGAGAAAAAGAAAAAGTGAAAGCAAGAGTGAGAGATGGAATGTTTTAAATGAGAATTAATTTAGCTGTAAATTACTTTAACTAAACTATTTCTTGGAAAGACCCAACTTACACTAAGGGAGGTGATTTACAATAAGGGAGGTGACAAATGGGCTGGGTTCCAAAACCAGACAACATACTAAATAAAAAGGTTCTCAAATGTTAATTACGTACAAAATTCCTTTCCACAAAATATTGGGCAAGACAAAAACAATAAAGTACTTAAATCTGTGATTTAATAATTCAACTTGAACCTTAATTTAAAAACAGAACAAAGAACAACACGTTAATATTTTAAAACTTAAATAACATTTTATTATATTGAGCTGCAGTATCCACTCATCTAACTTCGCAGGCGAATGAACCTGAGTGACATCACATTCTCAATCCATTAGGTTTAATGAGGTCCGTCCCGTTACAATTATAACAGCTTAAGGTTTTCTGGGACGGTTCTGCATAAGATTCTAGAGTTTGCTTTCAGAAAAAGGAAAAACCAGCGGGTGCTGGGCGGTACAGCAGCGATGATAGTTAGGGAGTTGGGGCAAATCTAAAATTTCAAAGGCCAGGTGTAACCACTGTTAAATGTGGATGACCCTCAAAGTTTTAGGAGCGGTTGTTTGAGAAACTGTGATAAAAACAGCCATGGGGACTCAGGAGTACTTCAAATCAGATCCCTGATCAGACACATCTAAGTTTCAGCGTGTTTTGTGGAACTTCAGATCAAAAAGACCATTCAACTCAAAGTGCAAAACCCAGCATCTGTAATGCACAGAGCAATATGTGTAAATAATACTGACTCAAAGAGGTGTATTATAATTCGGGAAAAACATACTGCCATCAAGTTAATGTCAGTTTCTAGGAAAATGTAATGGAAGCTGCCTTTGTTAATCCAAAAACAACACAAGGCAACAACAACACAACTGAACATAGCCCTGGAAAGACCTGTAACTGAACCGGAATCAGACTAAGTCAGTCAAACTTATTATACAAAACGATCTCTTACATAATTCAGCATTCCAGTCAACACACACATGGAGTAAATAAAGTCAAGCCTGTCTGGTCTTGTCTCCAAAAGAATCGATAAAAACACAGCTGGACATTCCAGTTAAGAAAGGAAGCTTGCTTTCCTCACATCTCAAAACACCACACATGGAACCTGATAGAGAATATTATTTACAGATCACAGGTGATCTAGTCTTAGACATCAGATTTGGGTGAACGAATTAAAGATCAGACATAATGACCGCAAAACAGCAAATAAAGATAATAACACACAGGATACATAAACTAAATGGACACAGGTATTGGGAGACATTGGGAGTCTTGTGAGTTTAATGCACTCAAGCACAATTGTCTGGAACATAAAAGGACTTCCCACAAAATTGTATTCAAACAATCACTTGTCTAAAATGATTAATACGCCTGACCTCATTGAATCAACCAAATTCAGTGATTAAGAGGTGTGTCCCAATACTTTTGTCCATTTAGTGTAGAGTACAAGTCTATACTAGTCCATTTTGACCAAAATAGGTTTGGACAGTGCTTTTGATAACAGAATGCTTACAAACAAGTGTATCACTGAGCTGCTGGTTATTAGATCATTAAAGCCCAGACAAGAGACACAAAACACACACACACTAATACAGTTAACACAACTCTGTGCCAAACTCTGAGACCTAGAAATCTTAATAAACAGACAAAAGGGAACACAAAAGACAAATGAATGCATCAAGCTGGCGAGAGTTTCCATGAATTGAAGCAGTATGAATATAAATAAGACTTAATGATTTAAATTGTGAGAATACTGTAACGCACTGATTAAATAACACAAGGAACTAAAAGTAGGTTGTTTAAACAGGAACTACATTTGTTATACATTCAACCATAAAATACTTACATTCATTTTTTAAATAATCTACATTTTTAATTTAAATTGTATATTAATCAAAAAAATATGATACATTGTTCATCCAAGAACATCTCTCTCTCTCTCTCTCTCTTTCTCTCTTTCTCTCTTTAAAAAAACACAGACACACAAATGTATTTTACGGATGTTGTTGGAAAGGTCATTCCACCATTTAGCAGTGGTGATTAAAATGGAGTGAGAATTGGCACCTCGGTGAGTTGGAATCACCAGGCGACATTCACCAGTAGAGCGTAGTGAACGAGTTGGAGTGTACCTAGTAAAGATGGACTGAGGGTAAGAGGGGGCAGATCCAGAGACTGTCCTGTAGGCCAAAGTCAGTACCTTGTACTGAATGCAACAGCTACAGGAAGCCAATGGAGAGAGAGATGGGTAATGGAGTGACAGGAGTTCGCTTTGGCTGGTTGAACACGAGTCAGGTTGCGGAGTTTTGGACCAATTGCAAAGGTCTGATTGTTGAATTTGGGAGACCGGCAAGAAGAGCATTACAATAGTCGAGCCAGGATTGGATAAGGGCTTGGACCAGCAGCTGAGTAGTCTGTTCTGTCAGGAAAGCTCTGATTTTCCTGATGTTCTACAGAATGAATCTGCAGGAAGGAGCCATTTTCGTGACCTGATCTGAAAGTTTTAGATGATTGTCAATTGAAAACCAAGATTACAGACCGAGTCAGTTGGAGAGATTGTGGAACCCTCAATTTGGAGGTTCAGGTCATGATGAATTGTGGGTTTAGCTGGGATTATAAGTAGCTCAGTCTTTGCCAGATTTAATTTAAGATGACGAGCTTTCATCCAAACAGATATGTCGGTGAGGTAGGCAGATATCCAATTTAAGATTGAGGAGTTGTCAGGGAAGTAAAGCCAAATGAAACTGAGAGTCATCAGCATAGCAATGGTAAGAAAAACCATGTGCCTTAATGACGGTGCTCAGTGATGACCTGTAGGGGTCTGAGTACTGAGCACTGCGGAACTCCAGTATCTACGTGTTGAGAGTTAGAAAGATCCCTGTCCTAAGACACTTAAAAGGTCCTGCCTGATAGATAGGACCGGAACTATTCAAGGGTACGATATATGCGTGACTTCCCACTGGGGTCTTCATTCCCCTGGACATCTCCAAACCCAGACTCGTCCAGCCAGAAAAAGAGACATGATTCTTCATCTTTGGTTTGGAAGAAGCTGATTGTCCACATATACCCATTCCATCAATTTTGTGAGGTTTGGAAGAAGCTGATTGTGCACAGAAACCCATTCCATGAAGCTTGTGAGGTTTGGATGAAGCCGATTGTCCACAGAAACCCATGAAGCCTGTGGGGTTTGGCTGAAGCTGATTGTCTACAGAAACTCATTCCATGAAGCTTATGGGATTTGGATGAAGCTGTTTGTACACAGAAACCCATTCCATCAATTTTGTGAGGTCTGGATGAAGCTGATTTTCCACAGAAACCCATTCAATGAAGCTTCCGAAGTTTGGATGAAGCTGCTCGTACACAAAAACTCATTTCATGAAGCTTGTGGGATTTGGATGAAGCTGATTGTCTACAGAAATTTATTCCATGAAGCCTGTGGGGTTTAAGTGAAGCTGATTGTCTACAGAAACCCATTCCATAAAGCTTGTGAAGCTGGAATTTTTATTTGTGAGGAACTTTTACGGCTGAACTTGTTGCACAAGTGATATCTCCAGGTTTATTCACATGTGATCATGGAAGTGATTAATGACCTGAATTGTATGATCTGAATGGGAAACTAAATACTTCTGGTATTATAGTGTGGAACATCAACAACATTTTTCGGTCGGACTTTGGAAACATGCCGCTTCCATCCAGGCCTGCTCATCAGATGGCCCGCACCAGAACATTCTCATCTGGGTTTCAAACGGAAAAACAGCAACAGCAGAGCGACGTCTGATGAAAGGCTGGTGCATGGCTTCTGATCCACACTGCCTCTTGCGACATTTTGTTCCACAGATCAGTTGTGGCGCAGTGTGAGAATACGCTCCCTCTGCTGCGCGGACTGTAAAGACCGCAGTGGGAAGTCACACGTATATCGTCATTAGCTGTATATCCCGCCCACATTGCTCAATTGCGCAGTGCTCAATGAACAGGGTACGAGGGCAGTATGGGGTAACTGTTGTTCTGTCATTCAGTCTGTCGTGGAAGTGGCGCCGGACCGACATCTGCATCCATGGTAACTCAAACCCACCGCGAGGCCGGCGTTTTTGGAGGCATGTCTGCCGAAATACCCGTTCAAATGCAGGCACAATCCTTTTCCACCAAAGTCTGACGAGCAGCAATGCACTGTCCTGAGATTAGTACGAGGACATGAGCTGACCCAGAACTGTCAGATACCTCCAGAGTAAACAGCATGTCCTTCTCAGCCTGTCTGCTCTCCAACCACTGCTCCACATCCTCCATCTAATCCTCATCTGCCATCAGTCACATCTGATGGCAGATGTGCTCCACATTCTCTCACACTGATCTACTTCCAGGATCATGTTCTTCAAGACGTCGGATAAAAAAAAGCAGGGCGGGCAGGGAGTCTGAAGGACGAACTCTCCTTCATCTAGTTTATGAGAAAGTGATGTGACTTCCAAGAAACTGGTTTGAAGACGAACAACACAGCGAATTTTTCCGAGAAATCTCGTCTCATGCGGCAGCCTTTGATCTTCAGGAGGATCCAATCAGGATGAAGAGTCTGACTCTGTACCTTCTGCTCGAGCCCATCAAAGGTCACCATCAACTCGACAGTGTCCTTTAATCTAACATTACAGAGGTGATGGTTTCCAAACAGTGCATTTAATCTGGAGCATTAAAAGGCCTCCAAAGAACAAAGCAAGTGCACTTCGTTAGAACAGCCCGATTGCCAGGGTGGCCGTTAAAACCAGCCTATAGAGGACAGACATACAGCTCGACTGTAAGACAGGACATTTTAATTTACTAACATTGCAGCGATTTATTCAAGATGCTCAGAAGGTATGATAAAACCCAAGCCCTTGCTCATGAGATGTTCATATGCTAGACCCTGAAATTCTTATCAAAACAGCCCTAAAGGTAGATGAATCAGTGACTCACGAATCAGTGAATCACACAGCAAGAAGACAATTTGGAGGAAAGTAAAGGTGAAGATTATGAATAAACTGGAGGGCTGCATTTGTGTGATTGCAGCGTGGCCATAGGAGACACAGAGCATACGATTATCAAAGTAATACCATAAACGAGATGGAAAAAGTGGGTGTGGCCAGGTGTCTGAAATCCTTGGTCTACAGGGTGTGCCAGGGTGTGAGGGGGAAAACATTTGAGATCGGGTGACGTCCATGGCGGCCATCTGCAAAGCCGCGATTTTGGATTCAACTTTACTTTTTTCTATGGGAAGGAGCTTAAGTGACACATTAAAAACATAAAGAATTGCAGAATAAAAACAATGGTGTGCTCATTTTTAACGTAGCTTTATTCATTATGGGGATATTGACACGTTTGTGACATGGAACAACAACAGTAAGCCATTAAAGGATGTGCTAAAAAAGCTGGGCATTGTGTTGAATTGTCAACGCGATTCTCTTCTGCCACTCTTGACACACCGAGAGCAATACCGCAGAATAAATGCTAAAGATCCAGAATATGGGGCACCTGAAACAACAAATACAGGAGGCCTGTGGTAGCATTTCTTCTGCGGTATTGCTAAAAATGAGTACACCATTGTTTTTCTTGTGCAATTCCTTTTGTGTTTGATGTGCCCCATGACCCCTTTCCCATTAAAAAAGTTGGCCAAGTTGTGGCAGTGCAAAAATCACCTTAATGCAAGGTTTGACCGACTAGGCATACACACTGTTTTTACAAACATTTGTGAAAGAATGACTCGCTCTCAGGAGCTTCGTGAATTCCAGCGTGGAATTGAAATAAGATGTCACCTGTGCAACAAATCCGGTTTTTAAATTTCCTCGCTTCTAAAAAAAAAAAAAAATTCAACAGTCGACTGTCAGCTGGATTATAAGAAAATGGAAGTGTTTGGTAACGACAGCAACTCAGTGCGGTCACACAGTGCAAAGAGGTCGCCAACTGTCTGCAGAGTCAATCACTACAGAACTCCAAACTTCATGTGGACTTCAGATTAGCTCAAGAATAGAGAGAGCTTCATGGAATGGGTTTCCATGGTCGAGCAGCTGCATCCAAGCCACACATCACACAGTGCAATGCAAAGCGCCGGATGTAGTGGTGTAAAGCACACAACCACTGAACTCTAATTGTTCGAAATTATTATGCAGGTAATATTTTCCAAAATGACCTATATGAATCGCAGTAATTGTAAGGCATCGCAGGCATCAACTATTAAAGTACAATTGAAAGGTTTTTGTGGAATGCACCGATCTTCTTCTTAAACCATGGCAGGAAGTGCTGTTTGAGAAACTCCACATAAATTATGGAGGTCATGGGACATTGGAGGCACCAGCAGCTTCAAAAACTTGTCTGCTGTTATGACAAGGCATTTTTGTAGCTGTTATTTTAATTTGACGTGATAGCCTGTTGGAAAGAGTCCAAGAGCATGTGTGTGTGCTCTAAATCAGCTACATACTTCTTAATTGTGAGATGACCATGATGAAGTGTCTTGGTAATGTTGATTGTAGTCATGCCTTGACCTAAACACTCCACAATTTGTTGCTTCTCAGTAGCCGACACATCCCTTTTCTTTCCCATTTGCGCTGAAAATGTAGCTGCTTAATAATGTGGGACAGCCTTCTTAAGTAGTCTTGCATTTAATTAGACACACCTGCTAAAATAATTAGCACAGGTGTCTGCAATTGCTTTCAGTGATATAAAGAGCCCTGATGCACATCACTATCAATGGGTTCAACTGACAGACAAAAACATTCTTACCTTATCACTCCTAAACACTTTTTGCAGAATAATTTGGAACACAGTGTAGAGCCGTGGAGACGCGTTCTCTGGCATGACTAATCATGCTTTTTCCATCTGGCAATCTGATGGAAGGGTCTGGGTTTGGCGGTTGCCAGGGGAACGCTACTTGTTGGTGGAGTTTGGTGGAGGGGGGGGGATTATGGTGTGGGTTGTTTTTTTAAGAACTGGGTTTAGTTCCAGTGAAAGCATCTCTGAATGCTTCAGCATACCAAGACATTTCGGACAATTCCATGCCCCCAACTTTGTGGGAACAGTTTGGAGCAGGACCCATCCTCTTCCAGCATGACTGTGCACCAGTGCACAAAGCAAGGTCCATAAAGACATGGAGGACACAGTCTGATGTGAATGAATTTTACTGGCCTGCACAGAGTCCTGACCTCAACCAGATAGAACATCTTTGGGATGAATTAAGATGAGAGCCAGGCCTTCCCATCTAACATCAGTGTGTGACCTCACAAATGCGCTTCTGGAAGAATGCTTAGAAATTTCCATGAACACACTCCTAAACCTTGAGGGCAGCCTTCCCAGAACTCTATGGATTAGGAATGGAATGTCACTTAAGCTCATACTAGGTAAAGGCAGGTGAGCCAATACTTTTGGCAATATAGAGTACCTTCATAACAATTTGAGAACATCTGAGAAAGAGCATGACAGGATCCCACAACAATCAGCCAAGCAGTGCTGACTTTTGAAGCTTTATAATGAAATAAAAATAATAAAACCGACTCACCGGATGTAGTAGTCATTCCTGATTAGAAGCAGATGCTGGAGGACAGACAGGAAGTAGGGTTCTGAAGCTGTGTCCTTCACCATATTGGATAGAAGATGGTAGACCTCACCCATATCAGTACAAAAAGGGTTAAGGTCTGATTTATTTGGATATTGTGTAACCCAGAATTTCTCAAATAGTGGGTCACGACTCACAACTTGTAATAAATAAACACAGTGGAACCTTTATTGACTTTGAATATCAAAAATTACATCCCTGCAAAAATGACATCCCCGTTTTCGCCGGTTGTCTGTATTTAATTGTGTGACATGGACACGTCTCATTGTCCCCTTTTAAGTATCCCTTGAAAAGTTTACAGATCCAGCAGCCAATCAAAGAAACGGCAGTCTTTGCATTCTTGTTGCCATGATGACCACCACCATTCGTTTACCGGTTACCCTTCTCTTTGAATTTATGATGATGTTTAAAGGCAGAGTTTTTAAGTTTGGGTTGTACATTGGTGTAGTGGCTAGCATGTTTGTTGGGTGGAGCTTCCATGGTCTCCCTGTGTTCGCATGGGTTTCCTCCGGGTTCGCCGGTTTCCTCCCACAGTCCAAAAACATGAATTTAAGGTGAATCGGCTGTCCCCATAGTCTGTATTTCCCAAGTCCAGTGGAGGGAGAGGGTTGTGCCAGGAAGGGCATCTGGCGTAAAACACTTGGCCAAGTCTGATATGCGAGTTCATTGCTGTGGTGCCCCCTGGAAAATAAAGGGTAAAACTCCGAAAAAAGGAGCAGAAGACGTTTCTCAGTTTCTTAAGATAAAGTACAGGGAGAAGGTACATCTGCCCCAGGTTAACACAAGGGTCCTAATCTGGGGCAGTAAGCAGGTCTTAAAGCATCGTATCATATTGTACTTAAACGTTAAAAATAAGGATATTCCATTTCGGCACGGATGTCGTCAAGCCGGTGAGAGAGCTCGATGGAATCCTCCTCCTTATTCTCATTAAAGACCTTTAGCTGGATGTCCAGCTCCTCCGTCTCCTTCAGCTCCTGTCAACACACACAGAGAAGGTCATCAAACACCAGACGTGGTGCCACCTGCAGGAGCCTAAGGAATGATGTCATCATGATGATGTACGTGATAACATCACAGACTGCTCCACACCACAATCATATAACTCAGTATAACGAATCACGATGTAGGTGAACCGGAGTCGAGTGCTATGTGACTCTGCTGTTTCTGAATCGTTTGTTCATATTAAAGATTAATAATGATCAATAATAAAATGGCTCTGTCTTTTTGACACACACACACACACACACACACACACACACACACACACACACACACACACACACACACACACACACA
>JAOUQT010058116.1:0-10606 GCA_025769995.1 Xyliphius kryptos | reverse complement strand
CCCAAAACCCTCCGAATCCTGCACCCCCAAACCCTCCGAATCCTGCACCCCCAAACCCTCCGAATCCTGCACCCCAAACCCTCCGAATCCTGCACCCCAAACCCTCCGAATCCTGCACCCCAAACCCTTTGAATCCTGCACCCAAACCCTCCGAATCCTGCACCCAAACCCTTTGAATCCTGCACCCAAACCCTCCGGATCCTGCACCCCAAACCCTCCGGATCCTGCACCCCAAACCCTCAGGATCCTGCAATCAAACTACAAATGCTCTAAATCCTGCACAAAATCCCAAACCATCTATATCTCACACCTTAATCCAAAACCTTAACCAAAATTAACCTAAAACCCTAAATACTGTGTAGCTTATTTCAAAACCTGCATCTGATCCTAAACTTAGCTTCCTCTGCAGACAAAGTTGATTCAGATTCACTGTTTTGACAGATCTATAACTGAGACCAAGCTCTTCATGTAAGTGGTTATAAAGATGCTCTCCAAAAAGCAGCAGGGGTCCTCGACACTGAATGAGTAAAAGCTGTAAAAGCATTCTGCTGTTTATTAATAACAAGCTATTTAAAGTGGTTTTTTTTTTTTTTTTATTATTTTGGTAATACAAAAAAAAAATCTTTTTAAGAACTGTATTCATGAATGCATTTATGTATGTTATAAAATATAAATACACATTGTATTCTCAAGTTTACAGATTCCGCCGCCAACAACGATCCTACTGAAAAAGACTGCGATATGAAGACACTTCTGTTTCATATGACGCTTTACTATGAGTGACTCATACAGGATTAAGCATTTAATCTTTTAAACCAGTCAATGATATGATGAGATGCCTGGGAATTGATGGGTTCTGACTGCACTGCCTGACGTGCTCTTTACAGAGGTGCATGTAATCTGATGTACATAGAAACATCAGTATGTCACAACATCCAGCTGTGAGCTTCGAGCCTGCTGTGTGTGAATGTTATCTCCATCGTGTTTGTGTTGAGAGGGCAGGGAATTTAATCTGCTATTGCTGTATCCAATATCAACACCACAGAATATAGGATGAAAGTGTGTGATAAAGAAAATCAGCAATACTTAAGCATAAAAAATCTCTTCAAGGCCACAATTGAAGAACTATCTAAACCTCGAACCGCTGTGTAGTTACATTTCCTTTAAACATTTTCATAAAATGATATAACAAACTAAACATTACCCATTCAACGCCCTGGTGGCGTTTATTTTTACAGCACTTTTCACTGATTTGCTTATTTGACAAGAAAACTTTCTCCAATTCCGTTTTAATAAAAGTTTTCAGGAAGTGGTGCTGCGGGATCGGACCCATTCAGTCAGATGTCCTCTTTGCTGTTGACGTAGCATGTTTTGCCTTACAGCATTGGTGTCACGTTGCTGTGTTAGTCACTCTTGTGACATTTCCACTCGACGGCGTCTTTGCTCTTTAGCATTAAGTGATTTTTTTTTGTTGGCATTTTTTTTCAGCCGTTAGTGCAGGTTACCGTTTAGGAGGCATGAGACCGCGGCTACGTAGGGACTGCTGTTAACCATCAGCTACAGTTAGGAAGTTGGGATTTTGGGACTGCCCAACCAGGGAGTGGTTGGGGAGGGGTAGAGGGTAAAGTCACCCCAGGTCATCTCCCCCACTCTACCCGCACACCAATTACTATTAAGATGACATGCCAAGTGCTTCACTTCACCACCTCCGCTCTACCTGTGCGCCAATCGCGATCAAGATGACACACTCCGAGCACCCCCAATCATCCCCCTCACACTTCACCTGCGGGACAATTGCTATAGAAGGGACACATCAAGCGCCCCACTTCATCCCCTCCACTCTACCCCCATGTCAATCGCTATTGGGATGACACACGCCGAGGGCTTTACAACTGTTGCAGCACTTAAGTATCAAAATCCACAAAAAAGCAAGCCACACCCAGATTCCTGTAAGGCGTGGCGACAAGAATCTCCCAGAAGGCACAACTCCTGATATTCCCAAAAGGAACAGCTCCAGCTATTCCCGGAAGGCATTTCTCGAGTAAAACTATGAATGTAAAGGGACGACTAGCAGACTACACGGAAAGAACACTGTGCTATTTTACACAATACATGGAATATTAAAGAATATTTAAGTTATTGACATGAAATACCATAATAAAATGGATTTGATATGGAAATTAGTGTGAATTTTTGATTTATAAATGGTAAAACAGCTTAGTTTATAGCTGGATTGAAGATCCCTAAAGCAAAGTTCTTCGAAACCAGTCTGCCCTTTTCGAAGCGTATAAGGTCATCACACCTGTGCTGTTTAAAAGCACCACTAAATTAAATGAACAAGACCTGATCAGGTTTAACAACAACTGAATGTCTGTCTTGCAGATGGAGAGAAGAGGAAATCTCATTTTCTGGGCTAATAAGGGAATTAGGGAACCAGAATCTAAGTGTGACAAATGCAGCTTGGCTGTGAGGGTGTCAAATCAGATCAGATCATCTGAATAACCACCCTGCCAGAAATCCCCACCGGCAAACAAGACACAACTACAAGTTAATCTGCTCGAACAGAACCTCGTAGGTTTAAATGGATCCTGTAGAATCAGTTTCAAGAGTATGGAATTAAAAAACACAGCCATTTATTGTAACGCCATCAGACACTAATCTAAAGCAGGTTACATTACATTACTATAAAGCCAAGCTTCTCCTTACGAGGAAATGGTTAAAAGTGGAAACCCCCACCATAGACGACTGGATTGAAGTTTTGTATGGGATCTATGTTATGGAGAAGATTTCATTTTCCCTCAAAGTTGAGAAAGATAAATTTTATAGGATTTGGACAAAATGGATTGAGTATATAAAATCAATCAGGCCAAACTTTACCTGGCATTAACGTTTCTCTACCGAACAAATCTTTCAAATTATTATTTTCTTTTTCTGACTCGGAATATGCGCTTTCCCCAAGACTGTTCTTAATCATGTAAATAATTAGGGTTTGTACAAGAAAATCTCAGAAAGGCAACAAGAACAAAATGTTATAAACGGACTTAATACATCTTTTCTTATCTCTGTAAAGAACGGATATGTTGTTGATATATATACGATGGAAATGTGCCTTTCTAAATAAAAAAAGAATGAAAAACAAATAAATATGGTATCTCACCATTTAACACTATATTCATGTTTCATCTTACGCTTAATCCTATATTGGTTGATGTGTTCAATAACTATTTTCCTGGCTGTTTATTTTTCCAATTATTGATTTGTAGTGTCTTTAGGCATGTTTATTAATATTTTGATTCTTAAATCTAGGGTTGTAGGAAAGTCATTCTCTCAACCAACATAGCCGAGACATCAATTACAATTGCTGGTATCAAATACGTCATTGACACTGGAATGGTAAAGGCCAAGAAATATAACCCAGGTAAAACTGTTTTCACCTTTACATTCTGGTTTAATTGAGCTCTACTGTTGCCTGAAATTTTGCTGGCTGTAACATTAACATTATTCTTCAGTGAAGCTGCCATTTGTTGCTGTTGTAATTGAGGGAGGAAGCTTTCGACTATGAGAGAAGAAAAGCTTTATTAACTCTGTTCTACACTTCAGTGTTGTATAATCAAGTCATTGGAATTTTATAAGCTGTTTTGCATGTAAACATCAAGTAACATAGGTCTGATGTACAGTTTTTGATGTGTTATTTGGTCAGACAGTGGTCTGGAAGTGCTGGCAGTTCAGCGGATATCCAAAGCACAGGCCTGGCAGAGGGCAGGCAGAGCGGGGCGGGAGGACTCTGGCTTCTGTTACCGGCTCTACACTGAGGACGAGTTTGACAACCTGGTCAGCATGACTGTACCTGAGATACAACGGTAAAAATAAATGATTAAGCCATAATTATTTCGTTACACATAAACATTCTTGAATAGTGCGTCAGACCGTGGCCAGTCATTTGAACTGTGCAATTAAGATATAATTTCAGTGCTTGATACAGTCTCGCTGTCATGGGTATATAAAATCTAACACCTCATCATATCTAGAGACACTTCCATGCAATTACCATAGTGGAAACAGTTTGGGGAAGACCTTTTTTTCTCCTCGCATGACTGTGCCCCAGTGCACAAATCGAGGTCCATAAGGGTCTGCCTGGGTTAGCTTGGTTTAAATGAATTTGACCATATTCCATAATGAACATCTTTTGTGTTTCCTAGAACAATTATTATTATTATTAATTGAGTCAGACCTTCTGTCACGACCCGCAACCATCACTGATGTGCATGAAACTAATACAAGTCCAAAAGTGCAAAAATAAACAGGGTTTTTAATGCCGAGACAACGTGGAACAGGGCACACACAGAACGGAGTAACTCCGATGACGCTGTGACAAACACGAACAGGGGAAAGGTGTTTAAATAAAGGGCAGGTAAGACACGTGACGGATAAAACACAGCGGAAGATAATGACAAGACAATTAACTTAAACAAAGACCAATTAAAGACATGGACAAGACCGGGAACAAACTGAAAACGAAACTAAGAGCCATCGGGCCTTACACCTTCTTGCCTAACGTTGGTGTCTTACCTCAAATGCTCTGCTGAATGAATGGGCAAAAATCTAAATTTTACAGAAGAGTGCAAACCTTATAGCGGCAAGGAGGAAACCAACTTAGAAAGGGATGCAATGAAACATCTGTTGGTGTATTGTATGTGTCACAATAGTTTTTTTCAGTCTGTTACAATAATAAATGCAGTAACAGTGGGAACAAGTGGCTTTATTACATGTTCACATCTATAAAGCTAAAAGCTGGTCATGCACCACACACTTTCAAGTTGACCCAAAGGCCTGTTAAAGCGCAAAAAGTTTGTTATTTAGGCCTTTGATCTTTTAAAGTCCCACTGTAATAAGTATTTAGTCATGGTGGTAGTGCCAGAGAGATTGTATAAAAAAATAAAAAAAATATCCTGATAACAACCAGATGTCAAAACAGCAATTTAAAACAAACTGGTAGTTGTCAGCCATCCTTTGACCTGGATAATGACAGGATGAGAAATTTAACAACCACAAGGCTATTTCAGTAAATAGGAGCTTAAATAAGCACCAGCTTTTACTGCGAAGACATCGTATGTACTTTGTATTGTAGGCTGTTGTTTATTAAAGCAATACAATTTGAGAGGGTGTGCAATATTGTAATTAAATGATGGCGAAGGGTGTGTGTGTGTGTGTGTGTGTGTGTGTGTGTCAGTGTCAGTAAATCTTGAGTGCCTTATTGCTTTAATAATATGCTACTGAAACATGGTTTAATGAATTAATTTAAAATTTTATTGTAAATAAGATGGTTTTCCGTGACATGATCTTGTCCTGTTTTTATAGTGACCATTTTTTTAAGCAATAGGATACTGCTGTTTATATCAATCTGTATATTTGTATTGATGGAATGTGAATAAGGCTAATGTAATTCCATTTTCACAAGCTGGAACCGTTTAATTCAGAGCCTTTTCATTTTAGCTTTTCGGTGTTTGAACGAAGATTCTGCAGCAATATTCTTGCAGTCAGGATGCAGTATGATGCAGAGATGATTCACTTCAGTGGACTGTCACAGACATAATTTTTACAAATAACTTGGCGCACTAATATAAATATGAAGAGTTGTGCATTATTATCAATAATGTCACGACAGGACAAACCGCCCAGCCAATCAGATTTTATTTTATCTGATTTTACCAGCCCATTTTATAAAAAGGAATAAGCATACACGATTACACAGAAGTTATTTGGTTACTACTTTTTACTAAGGATGTCCTTATTATTATTCTTTTTGTGCAGATGTAATTTGACTGGTGTTATACTGCAGTTGTTGGCTCTGGGTGTTCCTGATGTCTTAAATTTTGACTTTATGTCTAAGCCTTCACCTGGTAAGACATGTTTTATAAGTGTTTAAATGCTGAAAAATTATCAGTGTACCTGACATTTCTATTATACTTCCATAGATTCGATGCGAATGGCAGTGGAGCAGCTGGATTTGCTGGGAGCCGTGGAGAGGAAAGATGATCGTGTCTTTCTAACGCCACTCGGCAAGAGAATGGCCTGTTTTCCTTTGGAGCCACGTTTTGCAAAGGTAATGTAGTGCACAAAATCTAAACTGACTATGGTTTATTAAATGTTGTGCTTAAACAAGTTGATCTGTGTGGATTGTGTGAATTTTCAGGTCTAGTTTATAAGTTTGCATTTCAGTGTAATATTGTTCAAGTGCCTTAAGGATTCAAATACACTTTATTGAAGGTCCTCAATAAATTGATTGCGATAGACCTGTTGATTGCAGTAGTGTGTATAGACTGCATGTCATTAAAAAAGGTTTTAAATGTCAGCCTATTCTAATTCTTCACAATAACTGATTTATAGCCACTTATTAATGTAAAATTAAACATGCAGGAATGAAACTTGGGGCAGTTGTTGGTTGTGGTTAAGGAATCAGACTTGCGACCTGAAGGTCACCGTTTCGATTTCTGGTCCCACCAAGTACTATGGCTGAAGTATCCTTGTGCAAGGCACCCAAACTTAATTGCTCCCCAGATGCTATGTACAGGACTGCCCACCATGTTGGGGATATGTGCTCACTTCACTCAGTGTGTGTGAATGTGTGTGTTCACTGCATGGATGGGTTTAATATGAAGGACTGATTCCCCTGTGTGCAGAGAAGTACAGTAGACAAAATAGATCACTTTACTTTTTAAAGTCAATTAGAGTTAGTTTCTGACCATGTGCCCCTGTGCTTTGCAGACAATCCTGCTCTCACCAGACTTCTCTTGTACTGAGGAGATTCTAACCATTGTCTCTCTACTATCTGTGGACTCTGTGCTTTATAACCCCCCTGCACGGCGCGATGAGGTGCTTGCTGTCCGCAAAAAATTCATCTCCAGTGAGGGTGATCACATAACCCTCCTTAGCATCTACAGGGCCTTCAAGAAAGTTAGTGGAAACAAGGTATGATCTGTTTTTTTTTCATTACCTTTAATAAAAAGTGATTGAAGTAAGTGTAACTTTAGGCTTTCTGTCATTTTGCTTCTGGTCGCAGGAGTGGTGCAGAGAGAACTTCGTAAACAGCAGAAATATGGGGTTGGTGGCAGAGGTGCGAGCACAGCTGAGGGACATATGCATTAAGGTAGAAATGTGGTATATTAAAATTTATATTTTATTTAAAGAAGAAAAGAAATTCAAATATGGGGAATGTAATGTTTTAAAATGACATCTAGTCTGTTTTTTTTTTATTAAACGCTATTGCTTAATAACAGGTTTCCGGTTTGTCTAACAATCAAATACTGCCATCTTGTTTTTTTATAAACTGCCTTCTGTAATAAACCAAGAGTAAAGGATGTATGGTATCAGTCATAGGTGTGGGTTCTTGTAAGTAAGACCACGGCTACACATGACCACGGCTACACACTCTGGTGTCAAAACGGGTCCAAAAGTTTTGAGAACTCAGAAACAGAATTCCTAAGCAATTTTCTTCGTTGCACATTTTTTCGCTTGCGCTTCTCATTTTTTCGCTTGCGCTTCTCATTTTTAAACATTAGATTTAGTTATTTAGCTGACGCTTTTATCCAAAGTGACTTACAAATATCCCAACTTGGTTGGGGTCAGAACACGGTTGATACAGGACCCTGGAGCAATGAGGGTTAAGGGTCTTGCTCAAGGACCCACATTAGTAACTTCAATGGACCTGGAATGTGAACCCCCCAAAATTCTGATTGATAATCCAACACCCAAACCACTAAGCTACCGCTCCCTACATCTATGGATGTTAACAAAGGCCTATGATAAGCATTATGAATGCTTTATAAATGTGTTTATAATGCATTATGAGTACCGGATTTATTTCTTTTTTCGAAATAAATAAAACTAAAGCTGATTGGGATTCGCTTGCTATTATACCAGGAATCGGATTGTTTTCACTCATAGACTCAGGCAGTTCTCCATTCAGGTGCAGGGATAATCATAAAGTCCCCATGAGCGGGCCGAGTCATAATTGCTGATTTCTGATCCTGCAAATTGAAGCCAGTGATGGAGAGCAACTCCCATCACATCCACGTTCCAGAAGTGTACTTAAGCACAACAGACTTTGAATTGGGGATGCTTTCATCCCAGAGCTGCGAGAAGCCTCACATCCTGAGTGCTTGTAAACGGCTGTGATGGATATGGCACTGATTGCTCGAATTAATGTCGGAGGATGTTCTGAAGTCAGTGTTTATAAGAGCTACAGAGACTTTTGCAAATACTGTTATCCCGGGTTTGAATAAACACACCATGTAAGACGTGCCATAATATGTACTTGGGAATATATCTACACCAATGTGTGTGGTGATCTCAAAATGAGGTGTGCTGGAACAATATGACATCCATCCATCCATTATCTTCCACTTATTCCTCTATTAGGATCATGGTGGGGTTCCCCATACCCATCCAGGGGCGCTGGGCAGATACACCCAAGACAGGGCGCCAATCTATCGCTGGGCACACACTCACTAACACATCCGCACACTATACGGGGCATTTAATTTACCTGGAATCCATGTTTTTGGACTTTGGGAGGAAACCAGAAAGCCAGGAAAAAACCCTGGCGGACACGGGGAGGACATGGAAACTCTACCCAGATTGGGATTCGAACTGGGAATCCCCAGCACTGAGAAGTGAACATGCTAACCACCAAGCCACCGTGCTGCCCAACAATATGACATAAGAACATAACATTCGTTGGATTTTTGGACATTTTTACTTAATACTAAAATATTCCACATTACTTAAAGTTTGTAAAGAGCATATAGAATCTTTTATAAGTCATTATGTACAAATATTAATACAATTTCCTTTGCAAAGGTAACAAATGGCAACTTTTTATCTAATTCCTATAAAAAAAGAGTTTATAAACTTTCATTAAAGTCCTTTTCAGGAGGCGTTTGTTCAGCAAAAACATTATAAAGCTTTATGACCCTGCTTTCTTCTTATTCATTCATTATCTTCTACTTATTCCTTTATGAGGGTCGTTGGGCAGATCGGTTCCCCATGCCCATCCAGGGGAGAACGTTTTGGGCGCTGGGCAGATACACCCAGGACAGGGCGCCAATCCATCGTTGGGTACACACTTACTCACACAGTCACACACACATACACACACTATACAGGGCAATTTAGAACATTCAATGTACCTTGAATCCATGTTTTTGGGATGTGGGAGGAAACCGGAGAACCCGGAGGAAACCCACGCAGACACGGGGCAAACATGCAAACTCCACCCAGATGGGGATTCGAACCGGGAATCCCCAGCGCTGAGAGGCGAATGTTCTAACCACTAAGCCACCGTGCCGCCCACCCTGTTTCTTTAATTGGTTAATTAACAGTTACAATATTGATTTTGACCCAGCGATGTATTGGCGCCCTGTCCTGGGTGTATCTGCCCAGCGCCCAAAACGTTCTCCCCTGGTTGGGCATGGGGAACCCCCCCTGCGACCCTCATAAAGGAATAAGCGGAAGATAATGAATGAATAAATATAGATTTTGTAAAGCATTTTGACATATTGTGTTATAAAGCCTTATGGCATGTTTAACAGTTTATGAATGTGCTTGTAAACATCTATGTACTAAAGTTTGTGACAAGCGTTATAAAGCTTTATGAATGTGTTTATAGTGCATTATAAATACCGGATCTATATAAAGTGTTTGGAATTAATAAATCAGTGTGAATTTAGCAAAATTAAACAGTTTGTGTGCCCACAATACAATTTATATCTTGGGCGGTGAAGCAACAAAACTGGTGACAGACACTTAATATTTGTATAAAAAGGATTTTTGTTTGGATTAGACTTGATATATACTAACGCCTCCAAGCCTGCAGCCTTGACTTATACAATAAGAGCTGTACCTCTAAAATAATCACTGCATGTGGTTTGTGTTTGCTCTGAATATCCACAAATGACTAAATTCCTAAAGTCCCCTTTAAGATTAATAGAAAACTCAAAGCGGCAAAAATCTTCTACCAAAGTTTTGTTAGATTTTACAAGTTGACATTTTTTAAGCATTTCATCAGTAAAAAAAAAAAAAACAGGTTATAATGATTCACTGTATAACCTTCATCCGAATCCAGACCCCAAGCCTTAAAAAATCCAATACTCTTTATACCTTTCTTTTACATTCAGCAATCACAGCAATCAATAGCTTCTTTAAACTATTGACTAAAGATAAAGTGATCAATACCCATAAAGCATGGAAGCCTTTCACAAAGGCATTCACAAAGATATGCCCACATTCTCCAGTGTGAAAACTTGTGAGACTAAAGGCAGTAGTGGGTGTAGTAGCTCAGTGGTTAGGGTGTCGATCTATGGGTTGTGTTTAAATCCCAGGTCCACTGAAGTTACCAATATGAGTTCTTGAGCAAGACTCTTAACCCCTATTGCTCCAGGGTTTCCATATCGACCCTGTGTTCTGTAGTTGGAATACTTGTAAGTCGTTTTTTCCATGCTCATCCTTTCTGGCTGATGTTTTTATCACGCTTGCATTTGGTCAGTTCTCTCAGCATAGAGTTAGCATGAGGTGGTGTCTACAACCCACACAAGTTGCTCAGGTAGTG
>JAOUQT010058105.1:0-10606 GCA_025769995.1 Xyliphius kryptos | reverse complement strand
GGGGGGGCGCCGGGTGGGATCGTGAGTCCCTGGGTGTGAGAGTGAGTCCCCGAGGGTGATAGTGCAGGGTCCCTGAGTGTGGGGGCCATGAGGGTGATAGTAAGTCCCTGAGAGTGATAGTACGGGGTCACGGAGGGTGATCGTGAGTCCTTGAGGGTGATCGTGCGGGGTCCCTGAGTGTGGGGGCCTTGAGGGTGATCGTGCGGGGTCCCGGAGTGTGATAGGAAGTCCATGAGGGTGATCGTGCGGGGTCCCTGAGGGCAAATAAGCAGGAATAGAAAAGCCGGCACTCACGTGTCTTTGTGCAGGAGCGCCAGTCTGTCTTTGGACACCCGCAGTTTTTGGGAAAGCCTCCTCTTCAGCCCCTCCACGGTCTCCTCGGGGGACACGGCGAGCTCGAGCTGCGTGCCGGTGGTGGACTGGATGAAGAGGTGCATGCACTGTTCGGGGTGCCGCAGCTCGGAGCACCGGGACCGGGAGCCGGCGTCGGGGCAGCTGCGAGTCTCCATCCGAACCTGAGCTACTCCTCTGGGTCAGAACCAAACGCAGAGCGGAGCTGCACGCGGGAGGGCAGGGCTATTTACCCCGTTACCTAAAATCCGGAGAGTCCGCGCGGACGCTGAGGGCAGTTACCGGGTCGCGACGCCACCCGACCACCGGTGCTGACCTGTCCGAGTCCGAACCGCATTCAGCTTTAAAACGCCTTAACGACAAACGCAAAGCAAAACAAAGGAAAGGAAAGGAACTGAACCGCAGGGAGTTAGAGCGCCACCGCGCGGAGCCTCGTCCTTCCTCCGCCTCGCGTTCCTGCTGCTCTCTCGAGCCGTACACGCGCGCGCCGCGATATTTGTTCAGCGGGCGATCGCCAGCTCCGCCCCCCGTCCGGAATCGTCCAATGGGCGCGCTCCTATCGATTTGAGCTGCCCGACGTCGACCAATCTGCCGCGTGTGCGTAAAAACCCACGTGCAGAACGCGCTCCGCCTCCTCACCGCCCTCTCAGCACGTCAAAGCGCCGTCACAGCCAATCAGAGGCGGCGCTTAAAGCTTCCTACTCGCATCATTCATAAGAGTTCAGCCAAAACGTTACCAGGCAACGAGCTCTCCAGACAGTAAACACAATAAACATATCTGGATTATAGCAACACTTGCACATTACACAGAGGCAAATCAGTCACTAGGGATATTATTAAGATGGAAATTTAAGTTAAAATCTAAAGATAGTCTAGGATGGATAGGTAGATAAATACTTTATTGATCCCAAAGGGAAGTTTGGGACAACCAGCAGCTGTAGCACATTGCACAAATGAACAACTTAAAAATAGAAATATAAAAACTACAGATTTGTAGTTAGTTTAAGATTCTTTCTACATATGTAAGATTATAAATATCCATTCGTTATCTTTTGCTTTTTCCCCTACTAGGAGGAAAGCGGTGGGATGCCCATCCAGGGGAAGATACAACCAGGACAGGGCGCCAATCTATCGCTGGGCACACACTCACTCACACATCCACACACAAACACACACTATATGGGGCAATTTAGAGCATTCAATTTACGTGGAATCCATATTTTTGGACTGTGGGAGGAAACCGGAGGAAACCCACATGGACACGAGGAGAACATGGAAACTCCACTGCTGAGAGGCCAACGAGCTAAACCACCGTGCCACCCGATCATAAATATCCATCCATCCATCCATTATCTTCCACTTATTTCTCTACTTGGGTCACGGTGGGGTTCCCCATGCCCATCCAGGGGAGACTATCTCAGGCGCTGGGCAGATACACCCAGGACAGGGTGCCAATCCAATCCCTGGGCACATCCACACACACAAACACACACCTGGGGCAATTTAGAACATTCAATTTACCTGGAATCCATATTTTTGGACTGTGAGAGGCAACCAGAGAACCCGGAGAAAACCCACACTGACACGGAGAGGACATGGAAACTCCACCCAGATCGGGATTCAAACCAGGAATCCCTAGCGCTGAGAGGTGAACATGCTAACTACTAAACCACCACGCCACCCGATCATAAATATGATTTACTGTAATAAGGAAAATGTATTGTACATTGGATATACATCGGATATGATGAGAACCTCATTTTAAATGACTAAAGGACAATTAAAGGTTGGTGAAAAATTTAAACTTCAGATATGCAAAAAACACAAGACTGAGAATGTGCAGAGAATGTGAAACATTGGGACAGAAATCACGAAGAAGGGAAAGACCCTGATGGAGAGGATGTGGAAGTGGACAGCCATTCCCTACTCAGATCCATCATCAACAACAAAGGATCCAGCAGTCAGGAAGCACAGCGCAGACTGGCACTTGGAATGTAATGTGTCTCTAGATCAGAACTGTCCATCTTTTGTGGTTTTGGTAAACCCATAAAAGCCGGACAATAAAAAAGCAGGATGGAAGATAAAGTAATGCCTTTAAACTTTAGGTTAAAGGTCAGGTGAAGCAATGACACAGGAAGCAGCAGACATAACAGCAGTGAACTCTGGGAACATGGGACTGCACTGAAGATAAACAAATGTATCCTGGAAAAAAAAAACAAATAGCCAAACTGAAATTCTCTTACTTTGGTTACATTATTAAAAAAGAAAATCATAAAAAAAGCAGACATAATGGGAATAATAAATAATTAATATTAATAATTATAATAATAATAATAAATATAATGAGGGGGCAGCACAGTGGGTTACTGATTAACATGTTCCCCTCTCAGCGCTGGAGATTCCTGGTTCAAATCCCAATCTGGGTGGAGTTTCCATGTCCTCCCCGTGTCCGCATGGGTTTCCTCTGAAATTTAAGGTTTCCTCCCACAGTCCAAAAATATGGATTCAGGGTAATTGACTGCTCTAAATTGCTCCTCTGTGTGTGTGTGTGTGTGTGTGTGTGTGTGCCCAGCAATGGATTGGTGCCCTGTCATGGGTTTGTCTGCCCAGCACCCAAAACATTCTCTTCTGGATGGGCATAGGGAACCGCCCTGCGAACCAAATATAGGATTATGTGAAAGATGATGAATTAATAAATATAAGAACGACATGGTGGTATAGTGGTGGGCACATTCGCCTCTCAGCGCTGGGGATTCCCGGTTCGAATCCCGATCTGGGGGGAGTTCCATGTCCTCCCCGTGTCCGTGTGGGTTTTCTCCGGACTCTCCGGTTTCCTCCCACAGTCCAAAAACATGGATTCCAGGTAAATTGAATGCTCTAAATTGCCCTGTATAGTTCGTATGTGTGGATGTGTGAGTGAGTGTGTGCCCAGCGATAGATTGCCGCCCAGTCCTGGGTGTATCTGCCCAGCACACGAGACGTTCTCCCCTGGATGGGCATGGGAAACCCCACCACCACCCTAGTAGAGGAATAAGCGAAATATAAAGGACGGATGAATAATGTAAGGACGGCGTGGTGGCATATTGGTGGGCACGCTTGCCTCTCAGTGCTGGGGATCCAGGTTTAAATTCCAATCTGGGTGGATTTTCCATGTTCTACATATGTTGGTTTGTCTCTGGGTTCGCTGGTTACCTCCCACAGTCCAAAAATATGGATTCAAGGTGAATTGGCAGCTCTAAATTGCCCCTATCTAAATTGCCCCTATAGTGTGTGGGTGAGTGTATGCCCAGCAATGGATTGGTGCCCTTTTCTGGGTATTAATCAATAAATAATAATAATGATGACAAACCACTACAACATTTCAGTCGACTTTTCTTATTCACGTCAAGGTGTTTGTGAAATGCATGATTCTGCTTCATTTCCAGGCAGGATTGCACATGTTGCAAAGACAAAAACAAATGGGTGGAGATAAAATGACGAACACTGATTCTTACCAAACTTCCACAGATGCACTACAATAACAACCACTTATTTAAAAATCTTTAAATGCACTAACAGTAAATCCTATTCAGCCATTATGCAAGCATGACATATGCTACTCAAACTGGTTAAGTTAAGGGGGCATGCCGTAGTTTCCCCAGTGCACACTGGGAAAAAGGAAGAAAACCATCTGGAGTGATTTCCAGTCGATCACAGGATGGACACGCCAACAAAACAACATCACAGCAACAGAGACTGAAGTATTCTGACTTCCATCATTTTTAAGTGTGGGAGAAATTCCAGCGTTCTCAGAGGATATGCAGATGTGGAGCACATCCAGAGAGGACACCGGCCTCCCACTCAGAAATCAAACCCCATTCATGCATGATGGTTCCTGTATCCGGTCCTCATTGTGTCCTGCCATGTCACAATAAACTTGACCTTTGTTTAGTAAAGCGCAATCAGTTTATTTGGGATACTGTGTGAGCAGCGGTTCATAATTCAAACGGTGGGACTGGTAGCTCAATGGTTAGGTTGTTGGACTATCAATCAGAAGGTTAAGGGTTCAAATCCCAGGTTCACTGAAGTCACCAATGTGGGTCCTTGAGCAAGACCTTTAAGCCTCATTGCTCCAGGGTGCTGCATCAACCCTGCGTTCTGATCCCAACCAAGTTGGGATACTTTTAAGTCGCTTGGGATAAAGACGTCTGCTAAATAATCTAAAAATGTAAAAAAAAGGGACAGGACAGGCTGCCAATCTATTGCTGGGCACACACTATATACGGGGCAATTTAAGGCAGCCAATTTACCTTGAACCATGTTTTTGGACCGTGAAACATGGACATGGACACGGAGAGAACATGGAAACTCCACCCAGATTGGGATTCGAACCCCAGGTGAACGTACCCACCAAGCCACCTGAAATGATCTCTTTGTTTACGTCTGTACAGGATGCAGACAGGTGTTGACAAGACGACAGAAAGGTCATGTTGGGTTAGAAACAAAACACAGTCCGTCTGCTGAAACGCAGCACAATAGAAAGCAATGACGTGTTCCCGCCAGCCTTGTTTACTCACCTTGTAGCTGCTAGCTAATTTACTTAGCCGTGTTTATAACTGCTGTGTAATGCCAAACTGGGTGTGTCCTCGGGGCTGACTCAACTTCCTTGTGACAAAGTGGTACACATTGTCTGCTGTTTAGTAAGTCTTTGTAAAGCTGTTATTCACACTCCTACTGCCAAGTCCGATGCAGAATTCAGCTCCAGCTTGCCCATCCAGCTCCGTGAGAGCGTGCTAGTGGGAGTGTGGGCGGCCTCTGAAAGACTTGCTCACAGATCCAAGTCAGTCAGTCAGGAATTCAGTATATGTGTGTAATCAAAACAGCCAGACCCACGGGGCTTCCAATCGGCACATTATAGAGCGCAGAGCGACATTCTTCTCGTGTTTGTCGTCCAAACTGGGTGTAACAGGCCCAGGTTACTGTAAAGTGACTCACGTGTAACGATTTACACTGGAAGTGGGACAACAGAACTAGAACACGGAATTGTCACTGTACCACAGATCACAAAGTGAAAGGTGCTCCACACCCTCTGTCAGGGTTTCACAAGACTGGTTTGTCCTTCAGACATCAATTTGCTTGTGTGTGTTTTGTTTATGAGTGAGAATCCCTGACGAATCATAAAGCCTTATATGGAGATAGTAGAACATTAAGACTCTAGTTTAAAAGGGAGTGGTAGCTCTGTGGTTGGGTGTTGGACTATGAATTAAGAAGGTTGTGGGTTCAAATCCCAGGTCCACTGAAGTTACCAATGTGGGTCCTTGAGCAAGACCCTTAACCCTCATTGCTCCAGGGTGCTGCATCCAGGGTGTTCTGGTCTCAACCAAGTTGGGATACTTGTAAGTCGCTTTGGATAAAAGCGTCTGCAAAATGCTAAATGTAGGGTCACAGGGTTTTCCCATGCCCATCCGGTGGAGAATGTTTCGGGCAGTGGGTAGAGAAAACCCAAGTGGACACGAGGAGAACATTGTAAATTCCCTTATTGTGAGACTAATAAAGGCATATCTTGACATGAAAACTCGACCCTGATCAGGATCTGAACCTGGATCGAATCGTGATGCCCCCAAAAATGGTAAAAACACTGAGGGAAGACGTTAGTTTGGTCATTTAGCAGATGTTTTTATCCGAAGCGACTTACAAGTATCCCAACTTGGTTGGGGTCAGAACACAGGGTAGATACAGCCCCTCTGGAGCAATTAGGGTCAAGGGTCTTGCTCAAGAACCCACATTGGTAACTTTAGTGGAGCTGGGATTTAAACCCATAACCTCCAGATTGACATCTCAACACCCAAACCACTAAGGTACTACTCCCATTACAATGTAAAAGTTGAAAGGCAATTGTTTTTAAATGTGTGCTGGCTTTGGAGTTTATACACTGTAAAAAAATAGTGGGAACACTTAAACAACGCAATGTAACTCCAGGTCAAGTACCCTTTTGTGAAATCAAGCTGTCCAGTTAGGAAGCAACACTGATTGTGTATCAACTTCACTTGCTGTTGTGCAAATGGAACAGACAACAGGTAGAAATGAGAGACACTTAGCAAAACCGCAGGTGGTGACCACACCCCTTTTCTCTGCTTTCATCCTTTCTGGCTGATGTTTTGGTCACTTTTGCATTTGGTCAGTTCTCTCACCATAGAGGTAGCATGAGGCGGTGTCTTTTCCCATGGTTTATTCACAATAATACACAACCTCAGCTGCCTTATTGCTTTTATACAACACTTACAAACACACTATAATACCAAAGCAAAGTTTGACTCAAAAATGCGTTTATTCAAAGCAAAATCGTTAATTAACGTCTTCCGCGACGTTATCCAGTCCGGTGTTTAAAATGAACGCTGATCGCTGAGTCACGGGGTTCTGGTTTTTCTAACAATTAAATACTGCCATCTAGTGTAGGATAAAGAAAACATCAGAAAAATAATGCATTGTATAACACACACAGATACGAATGTGAAGCACTCGGAGGTGTGTGTTATTGCCAATAATGTCACGGGTGGACAACCAGCTTAGCCAATCAGATTTAAGGATCTGAACTGCCTTTTTTATAAAACAGGTTACATCATCGCTGTTATGTTGGTTTGGTTTCATGGGTTCACTGTATACAAAGATGACTCAGACTGTAGTTCAACAGTCATTCCATAGTTTGTGTTACTCACATTCTCATTGAATCTAACTCATCAGTGCTCGGGGAACGCAGCCTACAGGATGCTGGTGGCTGAACACGTTTGGTTGGTGGATTATTCGCAGTCCAGCAGTGTCAGTGTTTGAGGTGTTTGATCCACTCATACCAGTGTAACTCACACATACACACCAACAACACCACGTCACGCCAGTGTCACTGCAATGTGTTGAGAATCATACAGCACTCAGATAGTTACCTGCTCTGAGAAGAACCTTTGGAAGTTCTGACTCATTAAGAACAAAGTAAATGGACTACAGTTTGTGACTGTAGAACTGCAAAGTGCATCATTATGGTCCATGAGCGGTACATCCCCAGGGCAGCACAGCGGGTTAGTGGTTAGCATGTCCGCCTCCCAGGGCTGGGGCTCCAGGTTTGAATCCTGAACTGGGTGGAGTTTCCATGTTCTCCTCGTGTCTACGTGGGTTTCCTCCCACGGCCCAAAAACATGAATTCAAGGAGAATCTGCTCTAAATTACCCCTATATAGTGTGTGTGTCTGTGTGACTGAGTGTGTGTGTGGTTTAATTTTTAGGTTTTATTCCCAATCTCTCCATGTCCGTGTGGGTTTCCTCCCACAGTCAAAAAACATGGAATCAAGGTGAATTGATTGCTCTAAATTGCCCTATATAGGGTTAGGGTGTTGGACTTGCAATCCAAGGGTTGTGGGTTCAAATCCCAGGTCCACTGAAATGACCAGTTTGGGTCCTTGAGCAAGATCCTTAACCCTCATTGCTCCAAGAATTGTGTGTAACCCTGTGTTCTAACCCCAACTATTAAGTGGGGTTGTAAGTCATTCATTCATTCATTATCTTCCGCTTATTCCTTTATGAGGGTCGCGGGGAGGGTTCCCCATGCCCACCCAGGGGAGAACGTCTGGGGCGCTGGGCAGATACACCCAGGACAGGGCGCCAATCCATCGCTGAGTACACACTCACTCACACAGCCACACACACATACACACACTATAAAGGGCATTTTAGAGCATTCAATTTACCTTCATGTTTTAGGAATGTGGGAGGAACCGGAGAACCCGGAGGAAACCCACACAGACACGGGAGAACATGCAAACTCCACCCAGGGATTCGAACCGGGAATCCCCAGCGCTGAGAGGCAAATGTGCTGACCACTAAGCCACCGTGCTGCCTAGCTTCATTTAAGCTTTTTTAATTTTATAGATGGATTGGTTTGGTAAGGATTTTTTGTAATTTTATTTAGTGGATTATTTAGCCCATAATGCAGCAGCTACAGTATGTTAATGACCATACTGCATGATTCATAATTATTGCCTATTGAATCGGCCTTGTGTGTATGATAATGTTAGCTGAGTATGAATGCAAATACACATCTACTGTCTACTCATTGTACATTACCTCAAACTTTAATGCTTTAAACAGATTTGGGCTTTTATTATATTCTAACTATCTTGTGATTTTCTTAGTCACCACCACTATGTTTTTCTGTGGCTTTTTCAATTTTACAGTGTTTACTCATACCCATGTCTTGAGGTGTTTTTGGAAAAGCATAAAGTAAGTATTAATTCAAATTCTCAAACTTTATTTAAAGCACATACAGCTCCTGACAAATGTCCTGTTGCAAAAGGATATAGTAACTTAAAATGTTATATGACTATCTGTAATCAGTCAATTCTTACATTATATGGTTCACTTTATTCTTAAGGCGCTTTCACATTAATAGCCGGGTGCAAAATGAAACTGTCATAAAGTGCCGTGATGTCCACAGCTTGGTAAAGCCCATAACATCTGTTTTGTAACAGCTTTAAAACCTTTAGCCTCATCTTGAGAATGACCCCTTTGGCGTTCAAACTTCTTGTACATAGCAACTTGGTTATGTAACTTGGTTATGCTATAATGTCCCAAACGAAGTGCACAATGTCACCCAGAGTCTTATTTGTGTACATTTTTGTAATAAAACTTTACTTTTTCATTATTTCAAGTTGTTTCATATATACCACAAAAAAGGGATCTCAGGACCGTTTATAATTCACTTCCATCCTAATGTTGCTTTAACTCACAACTTTTTGTTTTTGTGTTATTCTACAGAGACCTTTAAATGAGTTTTGCTTTAATTACAGTTGCTCATGCCTCCAGATGAGAATCTTCAGGAGTTTTGGATAGATTTCAATTTGGAAAGTCAAAGCATTTCTTTTTACTTCTGTCTGGCCAACGATCAGGTAACCATGACATTAAACACATAATGGTAAAATTATGTCAAAATACTTGTTGTGGCATTTATTTTATTGTTATCTTTTTATCCTCGCAGGAGGCTCAGTGGGATACACTGTGCATTACAGAAAATGAAGTCCACAGTTACAATGTTAAAGGTAAAACTTTAGTTTTTTTAGTATTGTTTTATAACTATACCATGTCTGCAATATGTTAGTTGGTTCTTAACATTTCTCCTGGAGTCTGCTGTTCTGTACCTTTTAATACCTTCCATTTGTATTTGCTAAATACAATATAGTAATAGATATTTTTAAAGCACATTCTAAAATAAATAAATTATAAATGCATTATGTATATGATCCCAGAGGAGAAAGATGTAAAGGTGCTGCAGTTGGTTTTGACTGAGCCAGTTTGTTTAACTACTATCGAAGGTTCCAGACTCAGCATCCAATTTAGCTCCTCTTTAGACATCCTGGAGGCAACTAAGAAAGTGTACGGCGAGAACAAGCATAAAGTAAGTTACACAAATCTATCGAGACTATATGTTATTTGACTAGGTTTATGCTATTTACAGATGTAGCCTCATTAGCTGTAAATGAGGAGTTAATTCTTTGTTATAGGGCAAAACCACTGTCAGATATTTTAAATTGTATAAACAGTATTTTTTTGTTTCCCATTTGAACATTTTAGAGCTTTATTGGTAAGACCACCATGTCAGTTGTAAAGACTACAGTTCAGAGTATTCTGGATGAAGGTAATTCTCCGGTAAGTTTCAATTCTATAATAATATCCAGATTAGAAAAAAATTGATATATATCTTTAATAAAAAAGTATATGTATATATCTTAGTTTTTTTTTCAAAAAAACATCTTATCTTTGTTCTTTTGTCAGACAAATAAAGGTTTAAATAAATAATTGTATGTGTTTGTGTGCGTGTGTCTTGAGCAGGTGCTTTTTACTGAGAGTCAAGGTTCCCTCCAACATTTGGTTGTGCCCACTACCGTGAGGAGTAGCAGCCAGTGTCCATCATTAGCATCTCATGAAAGAGATGCTCAATCTTTCAGCCAACAGAATATTGAGAAGGTAATATTCAATCTTATTTAAATATTCAGACATTTATGGTTTCATCATTTTCAAATAGAAATTTCTAGATAATAAATCACAATGTGTCATTTCTTTTCCATGTATTTTGTCCCCCCCCCCCCCCCTTACTTAAATCTACTAAATAAACAACTGCATGCAAATGTGCAGAAGTTTGCTTCCTGTAAAATAAGTGTTCAATTATAAAAACAATTAAAAAAAGGAATTTCACAAAAAATACATAAGACTGTATGTGCACACGTGGACAAAAT
>JAOUQT010058096.1:0-10607 GCA_025769995.1 Xyliphius kryptos | reverse complement strand
GGATGGCGGGATGGATGGATGGCGGGATGGATGGATGGATGGCTGGATGGATGGATGGATGGATGGTGGGATGGATGGAGGGATGGATGGATGGATGGATAGATGGATGGATGGATAGATGGATGGATGGATGGATGGCGGGATGGATGGATGGCGGGATGGATGGATGGATGGATGGATGGATGGATGGATGGATGGCGGGATGGATGGATGGATGGATGGATGGTGGGATGGCGGGATGGATGGCGGGATGGATGGATGGATGGAAGGTTCGGGGTGAATGACGTGGGATTGTGACATATACAGCGATATGTACTGAACATACATTGAATGAATGTTCACTTCTCAACTTCAATGATTAGCGACGGTCATTAACGTCGCACTCCACTGGGCTAAATTGGCCATTAACACGTCCAGGAGCTCTTTCATTAGCGTCGATGGAGCGCTGTGACTCTGCCTTTTTCTAACGATGACGACGGATACGCCGCCGAGACTCCTGAATGGACTGAAGGGACCGAACGCTGAAGTGGTCGGCAAAAAAGCGCCTGGATTTAATTAGCGCTCTTTAACGGCGGTGTGCTTTGTCCACGCTTGAAAACGATCTGTAAAAGGGAGAATGGAGCTTGGGGGAGGAAGGGCACCTACACTGATTTCACCTGTTTCATTTATTTATTTCAGAAATAATTCTGGCTCATTTGTAAAAAAAAAAAAAAAAAAAAAAGAAAAATCTGATAAGCTGTGAACGCAAAAGACGACTTAAAACAGAAATGTTTCTAGAATATCAGATGTAAACACTTGGAGATGGTTTATAGTTTCGAGTGTTCTTTTAGTTAAAAGTTGGTGGTTTGAACCCCCTGTCCACAAAAAGTTGGTAATGTGGGCCCTTGAGTAAGGGCCCGTAACTCACCCTGCTCCAGGATTGATGTATTATTGTTGACCCTGTGCTTAAACAGTACTTACTGGTAGTGTTTGCTTCAACAAAGTTTCTTGATTAATTAAATATTTTCTGCTCATTTTTATCTGAGTGCTGTGTTTTTAGGAACATTGCATTGTGGGAGAATCTTAGTGCACATCCAATCCCTGAATAGAACTTTGGATATTAGGTTTTATCCATTAAGTGGTGTTCGCATCATCCGCTCCTCTGGTGTGTTGAAGTTCAAATCCATGAAATGGAAAAAACAAAAAAGAAAAACAGCGAAACCAAAGTCGGCCGGCGAGGAAGCAGAACCTGGTTTCTAATGTACCCATTCCTGCCGAGGTGACGGACACAAAGAGCCGGCGAATCTCATTAGCCTCAGTTCAGGAGCCACGCGATCCCTGCACCACCATAATAAACATCCATGTGCAGAGGAGTCCTCATGAGAGCGGCTGCTTCGCCCGTCACCTCGGAAACACCACACCGACAGAACCTTCCAAATTGCATTGAAAACATCTGGCGTGTTTATCATCATACTGCGCCCTACACCATACAGCCTGTCCTCCACCGGCTTTCACCCTCCAGTTGGAGTGAAACTCCAGACCCTCATCAAAAATCAAACAGTGCAGAACTGAAAAAGCTTTTCTGGCTTGTAGTTGGTCATTTAGCAGACGCTTTTATCCAAAGCGACTTACAAGTATCCCACAAAGACCCCAACTTAAAGGTCTTGCTCGGACACACATTGGTAACTACAGTGGATCTGGGATTTGAACCCACAACTCTTAGATTGCTAGCCCAACATCCTGACCACTGAGCTACCACACGCTGGGTCCTACAAACTAAAATCAAGCAGCCAGCCATGGAGGTAAGCAACTGGTTCTTTGTAAGGTGATCTTGGTTCTTATGAAGCCCGAACCTCCATCTCATCCAACACTTTGGGAATACTACAAAATATTGCAGTAAGCCTCTCTAACAGTGCTGAAACAGATGAAAATGGAAGACCAACCTAAAATGTTCTTGTCCCTATAGTTTTTGCAGTAAACATATTTAAATGTTACGGCTGCTTGATAACGCAACTCAAGTACTATGAGCGTCCTCTTAGCACGTATGTCAGATCCTCCAGGTTTCCTCTACACATGGGGGGATGGGGGGTAGCTAGCCCCTATCATGCTGCTGCTTCCTCCTCACCCTCGGTCTTACGCTTCCCAGTTGTCATTGCAGTTTTATACCAGCAGTTGGAGCGACACTCTCTCGACTGTTGGTTCGGAGTCCTCCAGAGCTTGCTGCCCGCCTCCGTCTCCTGTATCACCATCTTCCGTCTTCTGTATTCCTCGTTGATAAACTCAATCCCTTACAGAGCCATTTCATTGTACTAACTCCATGGCACTTTCTAAAACGCAATTGCGCCCCCCTCTTACATCCCCAATCCACAACGCATGCTTAGAAAACCCACGGCTTGACGGGCAGGTATCCAAACCCTGCCCTCTAGCCATGGCTGGATTACTGACCGGGCTAGTGGGGCCATCGCCCAGGGGCCCTTGAGGTCAGGGGGCTCCGGAGGGGACCTGGCCGAAAACTTTTTGCGATGCCTATCAACATTTTTGGTACAATATATTTTTATTTTCCAGGGCCCTTCGTTTTAAGGATCCTCTTACTATTAGGGATTTGACCCCAGGGCCTCTTGGGGGCCCTAGCCATGCTTTTGGGGGCCCTAGCCATGCTTTTGGGGGCCCTAGCCATGCTTTTGGGCCGTAGCCATGCTTTTGGACCCCTTAGGAAAATGGATGAGGCCTTGGGGCACTGCTATGACTTCGACTTCCTGCTATTAGGGGTCCTAGGAAAGAGGGGGGCACATTTTTAGAGGGCCCTGGTTATGAGAGCCCCTACCAGGGGGCCCTAGAGAAGAGCAACCCTTTGCCCAGGGGCCCAGACTATCCTTAATCCGTCCTTGCCTCTAACACCTAAAATGGTGGAAGCCACGTGGACACCATGTAGCTCTGAAACAGTGGATGCACATGGTGGTCATATTTATTGTATTAGTATTAAAATGAGCCAATCAGCATTCAGAACTGGTTTGAGCTACTTTTTGTTGGTCTATCTGTGTAATCCAGCACTCAGTAAGCAGCTAATCCAGCATCTGTTGTGGCTTTAGTCTCTTTTTCTTGGCTGTTCTTGGTCTTCCAGGACCAACCATGGCTTTTTTGCCCATTACACTCAGCATTCTGTGGGTTTAAAAGAGTTCATGTTGGTTCTGTTGACCCATATTGTGCAGTCCAGCATGCGATCATCAGTTCATCCAACATTTGATGTTTTTTGAGCGTTCATCATTAAATATCAATGTCTTTGATTAAGAAACCACTCAATCCACCACGACTTATTTACTGTCTGGCTAAGTATTTGCTGGATCTCATACTTTATCCTCGACAGATGCTTCCAGTATGAACCAGGCCGTGACGCCTAGTAAGTTTAGGCTGCGGGCGGGGAATCCGGCGCGCAGTTCCAGATGCTGAACGGTAAATAAGGCCGGCGTTCTCATTATCTCTGCAGCAGACCTGGACGTGCACATCCATCCAGCGCTCACTCCAGCTAAAGGTTAAGAGTAGTTACGAGGAGAAGTAATGTATTATTAACATGCCTTTCGCTCTGAAGTACCTTTTGATATATTTTCCTTGGTAATGAAAGCAGGGGGGCAGATCTGCTCTCCACTCGCTGTGCCTTTCCTTTTCAACCTTTATTTCTTGCTTGTGTGTATGTATGTGTGTGTGTGTGTGTGTGTGTGTGTGTGCGTGCATCAGGGCTGGAGGGGAGACAGTAAACAGGTCTGTAACAGTCAGAGATGTATCTTACATTACTGCGCTTTCATTATGAAAACCTCCGAGGCATTCAGGGCATCTGCCTGCGAGGATGCCATTCAATTCCCCCTCTATCTCTCTCTGTACCCACTTCCCCTCCCTTCTCTGTGATGTTGTTAAGCTGCTGATCGAGTGAGGAAAATGGCTGTTTGCTGTCTGATCCTGGAATGACAAGGTGTTGGGGGGTGGGGAGGGGGTCATGTATTCAAAAGCAAAAGAGGGTCTATCTCTTTCTCTCTTCTCCTTTATGTGATGGAGAATAATAGAGGGATCGAAAAGAGAGGGTGAGAGAAGAGGTCTGGTGTGTATGGGATATAAGGGTGAGAGGGATTTTGGGAATGGAGGTGTGTGGGGGGGGGGAGGGGGACTCAGTACTCAGCATTTCTATTGAAAGCATTGCACTCATTAAAGCCATCAAAAGACAGGAAATTAGTCGGCGACATGATGAAACCTCTCAGCCAATTATTATTGTCTCACCATAGAAAAAACGGATGGATGGATGGCAGGATGGCTGGACAGACGGTTGGACGGAAGGATGGAGGGCATTATGGATAGATGGTGGGATGGATGGACACCTGAATGGACGGGCAGGATGAATGGATGGGCATGATGAATGGCAGTATGGATGGATGCAAGGATGGACTGACGTCTGGACTGACGGCTGGATGGACAGATGGATGGACGGATGGATGATGGGTGGACGGATGGGCGGACAGATGGATGGACGGATGGATGGCTGCACGGACAGACGGATGGATGGACAGACGGACAGACAGATGGATGGACGGAGGGATGGGTGGACGGATGGATGGAAGGACGGGTGGATGCACGGACGGATGGATGGACGGACAGACGGACGGATGGATTGACGGATGCATGGATGGATGGACGGATGGGCAGGATGGACGGACGAATGGATGGATGGATGGAAGGACGGGTGGATGCGCGGACGGATGGATGGACGGACAGACAGACGGACGGACGGATGGATGGGCATAGTGGAAGGATGGACGGACGAATGGAAGGATGGACGGACGAATGGATGGATGGGAGAACGAATGGATGGATGGGGGAATGGACAGACGGATGGATGGATGGATAGACGGATGGATTGATGGACGGATGGATTGATGGACGTATGGATGAATGAACGGCCGGATGGATGGACGAATGGACAGATAAATGGATGGATGGACGAATGGATGAATGGACAAATGGATGGATGGACGAATGGACTGACGGCTGGATGGACAGATGAATGGATGGATGGATGGACGAATGGATAGATTGATACTTCACCTGTTACACCTGGCTAATAAAACAACAGGCACGCAGACAGACACATGGACAGCCTAATGGACAGAGACAGAGCTATAACATATAGAAGTTACCCCACCGCTGACATCATGGGTTAACAGAATAAACGTCAGGACAGACAGACGTATAAATTTAAACTGACATCCAGACACTCTCCATTTTTTGTCTTACTCTCATTTTGTTTCTCGTTCTCTCTCTTTCTTGTTCTTGACACTTTTGTTCCTCTCACTCTCCCCTTGTGGCCGTCCGTCTCCTCCTTTTTGCTTTGTATTTATTTGTTTTCTGTCGCTGGCTCTGACTCTCTTACTCATTTCTGTCCCTCTGTATGTCTCACTCTCTCACTTTCCCATCATCCCCCTCACTCTATTTCTTTCTCTCTCCCTCCCTCATGCATGTGTTCATATGTAATTGGCTTCAGTGATTGATGAATGAACATTCGTCTTTACTGCGGCCTTTAATTTTTTCCTGAAACTCGCCATTTAATAAAAAATTCTCCATTTCTGTCGTTCGTTTTCCGATGCAGATCAACCGAGAGCTTTGCATCTGGAACCCAGTTCAGTCCGTCGAACACCCGTGTTTGTGTTTAACGCTAATGTCAGCCGTGACAGACTTATTAGCATTTGGCGGTGGAGCGATTTTCTCTTGAGCCACTCGAGCGTCTCTGTATGACAGCTATTTGCAAGGTTAATGTTGCTGAAACTCGGCACCCATCCATCCAACCCCCTTCCCCCCCTTCCCTCTTTTTTGTCCTCACTCTTTTGTGCGTGCTGCGTTACAGTTTCATTAGCCCTCTGGATGCGACCCGTCCCGCCATAATGTTGTCAAATGTGACACGTTTCAAATTATCGAACCCGGTTCCAGCGCTCCTGGCATCCGGCGGCGAGCGCCGGCTACCGATCCGTCATCTGCGTGACGGGAGCGCAACAGATCCATCAATAATCATAATAACAATAATAATAACAAAAACGTTACACACAGCGAACCCAAAACAAACCCACACACCATCAGGAGTTTAGAAGAGGACGTTCAGATTTCCAAACATTCATAATTCCTTGTTATTAAAGACTTTGAATATGGGCTCAGTGGTTCATTTTGTGTAGCTTTGGCAGGTTCTCCTAACGTCTCCGTGGGTTTTTTCCGGATGCATCTGGCCTGCTGTGAAGAACGTTTTCGTGCAAACTGAAACATTTTCGAAATAAGCAAACAACATGTAACCATGCGATCAGACTGCAGCTAAGAGAGTAAATCTTTTACTTTCACCCTTCGTGGGTAAAAACGCAAGTGGTGACTAAAACATATGCCACTCACAAAGCGCTCAAAAGTAGCTGGAAAGTGAGAGATCGCCGGGGTGAACGGAGGCCGTCGCAGATGTAAATTCACCTGAGGATTGTTACATTCTGTCGAGAAAATTGCGTAAATAGACATATTTTGTGGGCAGAGAGAGATTTTTGGGATGGGAATGCAGAGCATCGCCGTGCTCTCTGTGTGAAATGGTGCTCTTAACGACCCGGGAGACCCCGCCATCAGTGTATGCAACCCCCGAATCGCACCCGCCATCCACCAAATAGCAGCTACGCTAACGCAGACTTCAAACAGTGAGGACAGGCTGTAATTTCCCTATTACCAAAATGAAAGCCGCCTTGTTCTGTCACGCTCGTCCACTCCTCTCATCTGTTCATCTCATGCCAACAACCTGCAGTTAGAGTAATGATCACACACTCAGGCGCGCGCAGTACTGTATTCATTCACCGTGACGAAGTTACGCAGACTTTCAGCCAGTTGCATCTTAAAACTCACCTTACCCATCAGCGCTACCATCCCAACCTCAATACAAACATGTGCGACTAAAAATCTAACACTCGCCAAATAAGTAAAACAAATTAAGCTTCACCGTGTCGCCATTTAAAACCATTTCCGTTTCATTTTGCTGAAAACATTTTCCGAATTCAGTGTTTGAATCACGCAGCTTCCATGCGCTGAGTAATTGCAGTCGTTTCTGGTACAGGCTCAGCTGCATTATCGACAGCCTGCTAAAAACCTTTTCTCGGAGCACAACGCCGTTCACCGGGGAAAAGCGCTGAACAAAACGAGACTCAGACGTTTCACTGGACTACACTAATCACTGAAAGTAATTATTTCTTTTGGATGAAATTGTAGACGCACAGTCCGCACACAACAAACCAACAAAAACCAAAGATCTAAACCATCGATTTGTACCGTTAACCTGACAACAGACTTTTATTTTAACATTATGGATAAATCGTTGGTACGGAATTCATTGAAATAAGCAGGTTTGGTGCGGGTGTCACAGTTGCTTAATGGTTAGCACGTTCGCCTCTCAGCACTTGGAATTCCCAGTTCCAATCCCAATCTGGGTGGAGTTTCCATGTTCTCTCGGGGTCCGCATTTTCTCGGCTGCTCTAAATTGCCCCCATAGTCTGTGTGACGTCTGGCTGTAAGGCCTGCAAGGTCTTAGTTTCATTTTCGGTTTATTCCCTGGTCTGTCTGTGCGTCATGTCACTAATTGGTCCTTGTTTCAGTTTGATGTGGTGTCATTATCTTCAGCTGTGTTTAATCCGTCACGTGTCTCACCTGCCCTTTATTTATACGCCTTTTCCCCGTTCGTGTGTGTCACAGTGTCATATGAGGTACTTGTGCGTGTTATGTTCCACGTTGTCTCTGCATTAAAGACCCTGTTATTCCTTCACGACTGGATTCATTATTATTTTTTGCACCACAAGGACAGTTCCGTTCGTGAAACTGGCATTGTCCTGCTAAAATAATCTTGCACTTTTCAGTAAAAACACTAACACAATATATGCACAATAGACAATTATCTGTACAGAGACAGTATACCTCCTGGTGTCAATAACCCTTTCCAGCATGTGCAATTCATGCATGTGTATGTGTGTGTGTGTGTGTTACTCCTTTTTTTTTTTTATTAAACGTGTTTAAAACCAATTATGGTTATGTTTACAGTTGTGTTGGTCTGTCAGATTAAAAAAACAAAACAAAAAAAAAAAAAAAGACATGAATGACGGATTGGTCTTTAATTTTGCAAAATGTTCCCATTTTTTGGAACTGGAGTGAGGGAGACAGACCCCCCTACACACCCTCACACACAGACTTACACTGACTGGGGTCTGTGTTTCAGGGATCATCACAGTCACAACTGATCGATAGAGTGCATCAGCTGTGTGTGTGTGTGTGCGTGTGTGTGTGTGTGTGTGTGTGTGTGTGTGTGTGTGTGTGTAGGGCATCATAAGATAAAAGGTACTAAAATATTAAAGAATCTCCCAAATTTTGTCCCACAACATTATGGATTCATGCATTTGTTTTATTCTTATGTTACTGTAAGAAATAACACATACACATATTTTCTTATCAAAACTTATCTACTTCTGCTTTATCTGCTGCCCGATTGTCTATTTTAATACTGCATGTCAGCATTTTTTCCAAATGTATTTACAAAACTTTCATAATAGCTGTCACAGAAAACAACTATAACACTGAGGACTCTCATTTCAGCTCGTATATTATCCCATAATACACTTTAATTGATTAACTGAGCACGAATAAAACTTAAACATACATACAGAAGGATTTATCCCATGTACTCATGTTACAAAGCCGTCAACTGCTGCCTGAACACTACACACGCACTACATAGAGTATAAAATAAATAATATCAGACAATCAAATCAAACAATGGCATTCCAAAAGCAAAGTGCCAAGTGATGTAAATCGAACATGGATCGTTTAAAAGTGAATATAACAATCATCAAACAAACTTGACATCAAAAATAATGTAAAAACATTCATTTTGTACAATTAAGTCATCATTTATGATAAACCAATGTGCTTTAGAAACTCAAGTATGCTGTGATTTATTTACAAGAAACGATGGTAATATTAATAGCTATGATGCTACGGATTTCACCAAAAAGTCTTGATGTTGTGATGAGCAGAAAGCACAAACTAAACCTCTGAATTTGACCTTTCCACCACATTAATCACTGCAATTCTGTAAATGCTTAAAATGTAGTAAACAATAACATGATTATCTTGCTAAACTAGCGCCAGCTCAGCGAGAAACAAAACGTTTTACGCTATTACACTGTCGTCAAACTTGAGAAGAATTACAAAAAGTTTCAGGCTAACTTGCTAACAAAGCATTAAGGGTAACTCTAGAGGCTTTACTTCTACTTCTTACATTCCTGACCAATAAACAGAAAACATACCACAACAGCATTAAAATCCTGCACTGACTTGTTTACTTTTACTAGGGCTAGTGCTAGTGCTAATGCTAACTGCATGAGTGTGGTAGCCCTCTGAAGAGCTTAAGAGTTGTGTGTTTGGTAAACAGTAGCATCATTACCGTCTTAAGCTGCCATGTCCTTGGGAGAAACAACACATCGCTCTACATGACACCTCGCCTTCAGGGACTCAGCACTCTCAGGACTCGCTAATAACATCATGCTAATATGTTAACGAGTTGTGTAATGCAGCTAAAGGGCCTTCCAGCTTTTTTAGCCGTGAGTGAGTAACATGACGCTGCATTAGTCCAGCTCAGCTGAGCGTGAACACTAATTGCAGGAAGGACAGAACTGCTAACTTCCTCTGCCTCCGTCCTTTTTTTACCTCTGTCCCGCCTCCTTTCCCTTCAGTCACTCCATTCTCTGCACATGAAGCATGTCACTCTCATATTTCAGACGAAGGGAATCAGATTTGGGTCTCTGATCATTCAAGTGAAAAAGTTTTTACATTTACATTACATTCAGTCCTTAGCAGATGCTTCCATCCAAAGTGCAAGAACAACACAAGTCAGTAAGTTAAGAAGTAACCAACTGAGCTGCATAAGTCCTGACTGTTGGGCAATACGTATCAATGTCTTCAGCATGTTCCTGAAGAAGAAGTATATTCAGGTTTCTCTTAAAAATGGTGAATGTTCCGGCATTACAGGCAAAAAAATTGTATGGCAGTGATGAAAGACAGAAAGAGAGGACTGGCACCATGGTGAGAAAAAGGCACCAGTCGTCCACTAGTGCGCAATAAGCAAGCCACGGTGTAACTTTGAATATACAAGATGAAGCAGATTTAAAGAGTCAGTGTCAGGGTCTTGGAGTCATTAAGTTCAATAAATTCGATAAGATCCAAAGTTTTGGATCAGCTGAAGAGGCATAAAAGCAATGCACTGATGCGGTGAAGATGGAAGAAGATGAGGGTTTTGACTAAGCTCTCAGTGATGAGTTGCAGAACTGGTCTGATCTTCTTACATTTACATTTAACCATTTAGCAGACGCTTTTATCCAAATGGGCGTTGCTCAAAGTTGGTAACTTTAATGGACAGAGAGTCCAACACGCAAACACTGAGCTGCCATACGCTCTCAGTGTTGTAAAGAACTGAACTTAAATCATTAAGTTAGGGCATGCAGGGGTGGTAGTTCAGTGGTTAGGGTGCTGGACTATCAATCAGAAGGTTGGGGGTTCAAATCCCAGGTCCACTGAAGTTACCAATGTGG
>JAOUQT010058092.1:0-10607 GCA_025769995.1 Xyliphius kryptos | reverse complement strand
AGTTGCTCAGGTAGTGCAGCTTATTCAGGATGGCACATCAATGCCAGCTGTGGAAAGAAGGTTTGCTGTGTCTGTCAACACAGTGTCCAGACTTTTGTGAAAGAAAATATATGAACTATTCAAAAATAAAGGCTTTGTGATTAGTATGTCCGCCATTCAGTGCTGAGGATGCGGGTTCCATTCCAGAACTGGGTGGATTTCCGATGTTCTCCGTGTTGGCTGTGTCTGTGATCTCCAATTTCCTCCCACAGTCTCAATGTGAACTGGCTCCTCTAAATTCCCCCTATATAATATATGTGTTTGGATTGAGACCAATTCAAATTAATTTTGATTGTCCAACATCAAGTGCCCAGCTCGTTAAATGTTCTTTCTGGATGGGCATGGGGACCCCCTCTGCAACGTTAGTATAGGATTAAGCGAAAGATAATGTGATGAGAATTCAAAACTACCTCTGGTCACAGCTGTCGCCGGCGTCAGTATAAAAACATAAACACAAGTCTGAGAAGTGATAAAGTCCGATCAGATCTGCTCGCTTGTAAGGATATAACAGACCTACAGATGCATCTTGTGATTATCTGTTTATAAAGCAGGTATACAGCAGCATACAGCCTGGAATAAGACAGAGACGTCACTCCGGACAGATAACGCTCAGATCAAAACATCACGACGCCGGAATGGCATCCAAGAGATTTCCACAATCCAATCTACTATATCAGTAACCTGCACCCTACTACTTTGGACAGTTTAACCAGTGTTACTGGTGATGTGTCCACAATCTGAAGGTTGGTTGTTTAAATCAATGTGGGCCTTTGAGCAAGGCCCTTAACCCTTGGTGCTCCAGGGGTTCTGTATGGTGAACCTTGTGTTCTGACCCCAAACATCAAGCTGTGATATGTAAGTTGCTTGGGATAAAAGCATCTGCTGAAGGACTTCATATAAATAAATTATGCATGCGTCATATCATATCCACATTTACATTTGGTCTCTTGGTCCACAGCGACTTACAGACAACCCAACTTGATATCTGCAACCTTATATACAGCCCCACTGGAGCAATGAGGGTTAAGGGTCTTGCTCAAGAACTTACATTGGTAATTTCACTGGACCTGGGATCTGAACCCACAACCTCCAGATTGACACCCTAATCACTGAGCTACCATTCCCTTCATGGCTATTAAGCTTTTTATTGTTGAGCCTGTTCCCCCCTCCTTTCATCAGTCGCTAATATGCCCTGTGCCCTTTTACCCTCCGATGCCTTATATCCCACATACTCACATGTTAAACTCACTGTGACGGACAAAGACAAAATAAACCCACACCCAGCATCTCTCAATCCAAGGAATGGTCTTCATTTACAGTACTAAATGTACATTATTAAACAGCTAGATCCAGTCCTTTAATCTCATTGGCTGAGCCGTTTGTCCAGCTGTGACCATTATTGACAATGCACACCTCTGACCGCTATCAATGATTTACAACAAATTATTTTAACTCATGTACCATAAATGGAAATACAGTACAAGAATGAAATAAACAGAGAACTTGTATCTTTAAAATAAAATAAAATTAACACCCAATGATGATAATATTTAACGCAAAGGGATTTTACATATGTCCTAACTCAATACATACAATAAACACACTAAAATCCTTAAAAGAATATTTACAAAACATGTAGTTCTTTGTCCAGCTGTGACATTATTAACATTAATACCCATCCATGTGTGATCTACAATATATTATTATATTTCACGTACCATAAATGGAAATACAGATTAATATACACAGGGAGCACCAAGACGATATTCTGTTACTCAGCAATCAATGTTCACTTTAAAAACCAGACTAGATTACATCATGAAAGGACATTATATTGTTAATAAAAAGTCCTTCCATGATGTAATCTAGTCCAATACGTAAACATATTTAGGTATTAAACCTTGTTTTGTATTATTTTGTTTTAAAGCTGATTTATAAAAGCAATAAGGTACTCGAGGTTGTGCACGTATTTTCTGTTATTTACTTACAAAAATGCGAATTTGAGAATATTGTGTTTGCTGCGAGTTTAGGTACGATGCAAAGTGTCAAGTTAAAAAATACGTTAGAGCTTTACCCCTTTTCACTTTTATCTACTCATCAAGTTGGTGCATTGATCATTGATTGCTGAGTAATGGGTTACCGGCTTAATACGAATGTGAAGCGTGTAGAAGTGTGCATTACTGTCACGGATGGACAAACGACTCATGACTTGTCGACTTTAAAAAATTGGTTATAATGTTTATACTGAGGTTCTGGTCAGCATTAATTGGTCACTACAGAAGGAACAACAATAAAATGGCTTCATTTAAAAAAATAAAGCCAAACACACCCCTGCAAAGTGAAACTCATGTCCCGTGTCAACTCCATTACTGATGAAATACAAAAAAACCAAACCACTAGAACAGAAACAGTTGATCTGTGTACCCAAACTCTGTAAACTTGATGCACTGCCTCTCTCACTGGATCTTTTTCCAGTTTTTGTCATGTCCTGAGCACACCAAATTAGAATGTGTTTCTGTTGGTAAATTTTGGAAAGGGATTTCAATTTTGGAAACTAGCCACTGATGTGGAACTTCAAAAGTCCTGTGAATATTACAGCTTTAGCTATAGAGCTGAAATCAACCGACGGGATAGCAACAAATGGCTATGTGTTCACACAAAGGTTGTTCATAGTGCAAAAGAAGAACCCCCACCATGATTCCTCTTTTTCTGATGTGAGGGCTAACCATAATTGTACAGGCTGACAGGGGGCTGATTGTCGGCTGGCCCATCTGGAGACACGTTCCTGTTTGACTCAATCGTACCTGTTTGCTTTTCTCTCAATAGCCCCCTTTAAACAGGTCTACTCAAGAGACACATGGGCTCTCTCTCGCTTTCTCTCTCTTGCTCTCACACACAAATGCACAGTATGACAACAAGATAAATATCCGGTAAGGTGTAGCCCCTGCATGCAGGGTCTCTGATTACAGGGAAATGCTGTGATCGCATGACCTGACATTGTCGCACCAATCAGGGCAGAATCATTAAGATCAAACTTCAGAGAAAAGAGTTTGGGAAACTAATCAGTCAGAAAGACAAACAATGTTGTCACTGCCGCTCTGTTCTTCGGTCGGGGCCAAAGCAGTTCAAAGCAGAGAATCCAAACTTATATCAACATACACACAAACACACACCCACACTCAGGAACATCCAAACTTAAAACATGACATTTCAGTAACTTCCGAACCAACAGTGAAATGACAGCAGACTCCTCTGTTTACTATCAAAATAGTGTAAAGATTGTAGTGTCTGCGTGACTACAATCATCATACAGTTTGCATCATGTCCTTCACTATCCGCCAGCAATCAAAAAAAACTGACACACTGACTCTCAAAAACAAGGTTCTTGAACATGAGTTTACATTTGAGAACAGCAATTACCTGGATTATCAATATATTCGTTTAAGACAGAAAGCTGTCTGGATACCATCTACAAACTTTGGGACATACAGTGTATAAGTTTTGTCCTGCGGGCCACATGGTGGGGTAGTGGTTAGCACGTCCACCTCTTAGCAATAGGGAGTTTTCTCCAGGTTAATTGGTTTCCCCAGACTCCCCACAGTCCAAAGACATGAATTTACGGTGAAATGGCACCTCTAAATTAACCTAATATAGTGTGAGTGTGTGTGTGTGTGTGTGTGTGTGTGTGCGCCCAATGATGCACTGGCACCTTGTCATGGGTGTATCTGCCAAACCACCCGAAACATCATCCCCTGGACGGGCATAGTGAACCCCCTTTCGTGAGACTTCCTTTGAATCGAATCCCTTTGTAAGGACCTTAAGCTCCCAGTCTAACAGAAGAGCTTTGTTTTTCCTTGTAAATGTTTTCTCATGCTACTACACATGTTCCAAAACACATTGTGGAGAAAATACAAGAACTAAGGTATTTTAACATACAAAAGTGTGAATTTAATCCTATTAGCTTCAGCTCTGGATAACGAGGAGGCTCGCAGGTTTAGAACACACACAGATGTTTTATTCTCCAAAAATTTATGCCACAATTTGGACACCAAAGCGGAGAAAAGTTCTTTAGTCCCTTGCCTTTGTGTTGTTGTGAAGCATGGCATGCAGTGCTTTACACTGTGCTTCAGGATGGGCTAAAGGCGGTTTTCTTGTTATAGGCATAAGGTTTTAAATCTAATGCAGCGAATACAGGAAGCCAGAAGAATTAAGTTAGAGGCCAGATGTGCTGGAGCATTCTGGACCAGCTGGATAAATTTGATGAAACTCCTGAGGAACATCTTTAGGAGAGAATCCCAGAAGGTTGGGGCAGCTATGATGAGTGACTCACTGAAAAAAAGAGACAAGACGACTGATGTAGTAGAAGAACCATGACCTTCTCCATAATACTGGACAGCTTGTGAGTGCCTGGAAAAGTGGATACACCCTATTTCCAAACTTTAGAAGCTAGAATAAGAAGCTGGAACTTATTCCCTTATTCATCCACCTCAACTATAAGGATGGGAACTATTCCATCAGATAAATTGGGGATAAATTTACCAAGCCATAGCCGTCGGACTTAAATCCAATGACGATGGAGGAAAAGGTCTCAGTAAAACCACACGCTCTTGACTGAAAACTCTAAGCCGTCTCTGTAATTCCACGGAACTGTTTAAAACAATGTCTATCTCAAGATCTGGACATGCCTGAGATAGTGCCAGCTTTCAAGTCGCTACTGCTGCAGACCATCTGATGGTGGTCACACAGAGTTTTTTTTTTTTATTTTAGCCAAGAACAGGATATTATCAAGAGTCAGAGCGTGGGCGCCATATCAGATTAGCCAACAGGCAATTTACTTTTCAGTCACGCATGCGTACGAATCAATCAAATACAAAATAGCAGGCCAGACTCCGAATCCGCACCAGAACCTCGGTTGAGCCACAGCATTGCCGGAGTATAAGGTATGTGTGTTCTGTTGCAGCCAAGCATAAAAAGACTGAGCGACATGCCAGGTTCGGTCTCCAACAACATGCCAGGACCAACGAGCGCGACCCGAACAAGCCCATGTTAAGATCCAAGCATAAGCAGTAATGAGCTGAAGCGTAAACTTGTAATTACAGACATGAAAACTGCAGGTGGTCTGATTAAAAAGGTAGAAAACAAAAACACATAGGATGTATAAGGAACCACAGGTCGATGTCTGAACACCAGCAGGAACTGGCCTCGTTCAATACGAAAGTCTGAGTAATCTCACTTGAGCTCAGGGTTTGGCATAAAAGTAAAGTGAGCAAGTAAGGCCCTGTTCACACCTGGTTTTAATGGCGTCTTCGCTGATTGGATTACAAATGGACAGCTGTCCTTGTAAGCTCATTGTAACTGTCAGTTTAGCTCACACAAAAAAAGTTGTTTTAAAAGGACACTTGCATCCGGATCTGACTTTAAAGCTTTATGTACAATGCCGAGGCTTCCGATGAATTTTTCTGTAGATGGTGTAAATCTTAATTCACCTGTAATTGGTAACTTCTTTTTAACCGAGAGGATTTGGAAAGCTTATTATTGACAATTTTGGAGGATCCTGCAAACTTGGACTATGGAACTTCAAGGAACTCCGTGAAACTCCACAGAACACAGAGCCAAGTGACACTCTTCTCTATTCCCTCTTCCGTTTTTTTTTTTCCTTACTACAAGGAAGTGACGCGACCAGTCGCAGCAGCCCCTTTCTCTTCGCTTATTAAGAGAGAGAAATAAAATTTCGATTCTCCTGTATGTCCTACATATACAGCAGAATTGACAAGGCATCTTATTCAGCGGGTGAAATAAGTATTGAACACATCACCATTTTCCTCAGTAAATATATTTTCTATTGCTATGAAATTTCACCAGATGTCGGTAAGAACCCAAGTAATCCATACATACAAAGAAATCAAACCATGGATGTCCAGAAATTCAATTATGTGTAATTATGTGGAATGGCACAGGAAAAAAGTATTGAACACATGAAGAAAGAGAGACTCAAACTCCTCATAATAAACACTACAAAGTGCACTACAACACTTTCCCCCCACTGGTCACCACAATTTCGCTAACATAAGAAAGTTTACATATTGCCACAAAATCAGCTGTCTTTGCTGTACTTTACTTCATTTTCGCTGCTAAAATTTAAATACTGTTGTTTAAGTGTGTATTTAAGTGTGTGTATATATATATATATTTATATTGTATAGTGTATATTTTATAGTCTATATTTATATCTATATCTTACTCAGTATGTATATATAAATACAATGCACACATTGGTTTTCTTTAGCCTAAAAGGTTATAGGGTTACTCTGAGTCCGTGGGCCATAATTTCGTTTTAATGACATGCTACATGTGATAAAAATAACAAATAAATCCTCCTTGAATCCTCTTGACAGCATCCCTGATCGGTCTTCTCCTCGTTTGAGCTAAAGCTTTAGAGGGAGGGCCGGGTCTTGGTCGATTTGCAGTGGTCTGATACTCCTTCCATTGCAATATGATCACTTGCACGGTGCTCTTTGAGATGTTTAAAGCTTGGGAAATTGTTTTGTATCCAAATCTGGCTTTAAACTTCTCCACAACAGTATCTCAGACCTGCCTGGTGAGTTCCTTGGTCTTCATGATGCTCTCTGCGCTTTAAACAAAACTCTGAGACCATCACAGAGCAGGTACATTTATACGGAGACTTGATTACACACAGGTGGATTCTTTTTATCATCATCAGTCATTTAGGTCAACATTGAATCATTCAGAGATCCTCACTGAATTTCTGTTGTGAGTTTGCTGCACTGAAAGTAAAGGGGCCGAATAATAGTGCACGCCCCACTTTTCAGTTTTTTATTTTTTTAAAAAAGTTTGAAATATCCAATAAATTACGTTCCACTTCACGATTATGTCCCACTTGTTGTTAATTCTTTACAAAAAATTACAATTGCATATCTTTATGTTTGAAGCCTGAAATTTGGCAAAAGGTTGAAAAGTTCAAGGGGGCCAAATACTGTTGCAAGGCCCTATGATATATTAAACCATGAGCAATACCATTAATCAACCTTTAAAATTGATTTTAAAGCTTTAGAAGTATGTAGTTGTTTGTAATATTTGTTGTAAAACTTTAAAAAAAAATTTTAACAGTGAAGCCTTAATTAAAACCTGGAACAATTCCATGGTTTGAGTGAGTGCCATTTTAATTACAATGCAGATAATCCCATTAGAACGGTTCTAGCGGCTCGCATTCCCCTACAAAAACTCAGCAGGGAGAAGATATGCTCCATCTATTAATGCAATCCTGATTCTATGGCAACACAGTCAGTGGGATTTAGCTTAGTACTCCCAGTAGAAAGTCATCATTGTAGCCCTCAAATCCACTTACAGAACTGAGGAATTATATGAGTCATATCGCACAGGGGTGACAAGAAAGTGGACCTGGCAACCGAAATGCTCTACAAACATGCTGGTGGTTAAGGATGCCAGCAATATACTTTTAAATCTTGGCAATATAAACCTCTCCATGAGATTTCTACAGAAGGCTTGCCAGTAAGCCTGGGGTTTAACCAACCCCCAAACAACTCACCCCGAATTCCCACCTCCATCTCACAAATCCTACCGTCTTATGGGCAAACACCTGGACAAGGCCACTACTGTGTCTATGTTTCATGGATCTGCAGTGTCATAGATTAAGTATATTTAGGGTAAAGTCTGAATTCATAGATATAGAAGTGAGGTGTAAGGTAAAAACCTTACACCTTTAAACAAATTGACAATTAAGCCTTTAAAATTTTAAACACTTTATGATCAGACTCTTGCTAATCAAATAATATTTTGGCTAATCCTAAAACGCAGGTATTTTTCCTTTTAAACCATAACATATTAAATATCAAAATCATTTAACATTTGGCTTGTGTAAAGAGCTGGACACCTTATAGAGCCAACACTTAGTAACACCCAAACACATCTTGCAAAACCCTTTTCATGTAAATCAAATTTTTTTTTTAATGTTTATAGTTAGACTTTTGTCCGATTTTATGCATCAAACTCTACAATATTGCCAAGAGTACTTACTCACCCATCCAGATCATTAAATACCGGTGTTTAATCACTTTTATGGCCGCAGGTGTATAAAACCAAACACCTAGTCATGCAGAATGCCTCTACAAACATGTGTGATGGAAAGGGTCACTCTCAGGAGATCAGTAAATTCCAACATGGCACCATGATAGGATGCCTTCTGTGCAGTCGTGGGCTTGTGGTTTAAGAACCAGCCTTGTGGTCTGAAGGTCCCCCAAGTACTATGGCTGATGTGTCCTTGAGCAAGGCACCACTCCGGGCATATGTGCTCACTCCACTAGTGTGTGTATGTAGGATTTGTTTTTACTGCATGGATGGGTTAAATGTGGAGGACAAATTCTTCTGTGTAATCACTGTAGGCAAAATAGATCACTTTGTGCAACCAGCCTAGTCGTGGAACTTCCTCTGTACTAAATATTTCACACTCAACTGTCAGAAACTCATCCACGAAATGCTGGACCATAAAAAATGAGTGTAATCAGCGGATCAACAGTCACAATCATTACAGAAATTTAAAGATGAACTTAAGAACAGAGTGAAGCGAGCTTAATGGAATGGGTTTCCATGACCAAGCAGCTGTATCTAAGCCTAATATTACCCAGTGCAATGCAAAGCGTCGGATGCAGTGGTGTAAAGCATACGTTCCCTGGACTCTAGAGCAGTAGGGAAAAATTTTGGGGACACGCAACAAGTTTAGGATCATGCCGGTTGTGCTAGATATTGTTTAGAGAAGGTGGTTGTTCACCCGTCTGCTGATTTAAGGCAAGTATACGTCAATTTTTTTTTTTTTTACGTGGCATTAAATGTCTCACTGCAATGTAAACAAACGGGTGAAGACTTGTGGTCCTTTTGCCTGATGGGAAAAGAGAAGCTGATACTGTTGTAAAAGGGACAGGTTTTTGCAACATGCAACAGAAAGCACCGGTTGTAATTGTCACCCAGGTTGCTTGTGCAAACACCGAAAAGTGGGTTCGAAGAAAATATTTCATGTACATGGGGCAGGGGGACACGTGGCAATCCCTTACAGTATTTGCTACAGACCTGCACTGCCAAATGCCCAATTAAGTTGCCTTACACATGACTTCATTTATTGATTGCTGATTACATAAATAAGTCCCTCTTCAATCCAGTTTCCCAAAAACTTGAAGGGTTTACGGGTGGAATTAGCTTATGATACAACTCATACAGCTTCACAGCGGTCACATCTCATGCTGCTAAATAGAACACAACAGAAGTGGGACTTTCAGCGATACCATCAGTCAACGTGTGTTATAATGTATTTAAATACACTGTAAATTAAGCTTGTTCCATCGACCTCTCTCCCCATGGCATGCAATGCTATAGTGACAAAATAATAAAGTGATCCATTTTGCCTACTGTGCTTACACACAGAGGAATTTGTCCACCATATTTGCCCCATCTATGCAGTGAGACATATACACACACTAGTAAAGCAAGTTAATGGCCGGAGCGGCGAGCTGCCTTGTAGATGCCTTGCCCAAGGGCACTTCAGCCATAGTATTTGGTGGGACTATGAATCAAACGCTGGTTCCTTAAACACAAGCCTACAGCTTTCTCATAGCTTACAAAGTCTGCAGACGTTTATCAGGCGGAGCTGCATCAGGTGCGTTCATTACTTTCAATCAAAATCCATAACCGAGAGATCTGCCTTTCCTGCCCAGTGCGGCTGTGCTACCAATTAGACAGTTTACGGGGTTGGCAGATCTTTCTTATTGGTTTATTTGGGTACTACCAACTAGCTTGCTGTTCTTACTAAACCGAAACATCAGAACCAGGGCAGTGTACATAGCCAGGACTTCACCCGGCTGAGTTTGTTCTTTGTGGTATACCAGTCTTGTACTTGTTTGTTCCTACACTTCCTGTTTTCATATTAAATTGTGGAATGGCAGAAACTCCATTCCCAGCCTACGAGCAAACGAGGTGATTCTCACCTCAATTTCACTTCACTAGCGTTTTTTTATCTCAGTCTTGTTATGTTTATATGCCTTCACCACAGTTGTTGGCGTACATCACATCTACTTCTGGTGTAAATGCAGAACAAAAGAGATTTTTTCTTGGTTTTAAATGCTATGTAGTTCTGTGGGCAAACCTAACAGTGGACAATTTCACTCCGAGGTTCATAAAACAGCTTGTTCCAAAAGTGGAATGCTCATTTCAAAACAGTCAGAGCAGTGTACAGTAATTATGCAGTGCCCTCCATTATGACTGGCACAGAAAGAAATGTCTTAAAAGCCTTAAAGTAAATTCATTATTTATGGCAGAAGGAGCATCTTACTCCCAAAAAACACCTTTAACTCAAGTGAAATAGAAAAAAAAATTCTAACTAAAAATAATTGGTTCCCATAAAACAACCTGTGGGCGGCACGGTGGCTTAGTGGTTAGCATATTCGACTCTCAGCGCTGGGGATGCCCGGTTCGAATTCCAATCTGGGTGGAGTTTGCATGTTCTCCCCGTGTCTGCGTGGGTTTCCTCCGGGTTCTCCGGT
>JAOUQT010058084.1:0-10607 GCA_025769995.1 Xyliphius kryptos | reverse complement strand
ACATACACACACACTATACAGGGCAATTTAGAGCATTCAATTTACCTTCATGTTTTTGGAATGTGGGAGGAAACCGGCGACCCTGGAGGAAACCCGCGCAGACACGGGGAGGACATGCAAACTCCACCCAGATTTGGATTCGAATCGGGAATCCCCAGCGCTGAGAGGCGAACGTGCTAACCGCTAAGCCACCGTGCCGCCCCCTGTATTTATTTATTTATTTATAGTCTGAAATTGATATGGATTGATCAGAAGTTGCTGTATGTATTGATTATTTGAAAACTATTAACAAAACAGCCTCAAATTTGAGATTCAATCAATATTTTTGATCACAAAAGTAAGCACCGTAAAGCACATAAAAGAGAGCAACGTGAGGTCCCTTATTGTCCGTGTGTGTGTGTGTGCACACGTGTGCGAATCCCGCTGTAGACTGCAGAGCCGGAGAGGCGGACGCTTTGACCGTAAAAACAATCAGTTACCCAATGAGGATTTTCCTTTAGCACGGATAACAAGCAGCTCCGGAACCGGAGGGGCGGGCTCTCTGTGTGACTGCCAATCACAGGTTGTGAAAACACGAGCTCGATTATTCACGAGTTTTAATCGTTTAACGCTCGTACTCGTAAAAAATGCTGTATACGGCTCATCCCTATACTCGCCGCGTGTAAGTGACCCATAAAGTGCTTGTACCGGACCGATCACTTTGTGGCACAAACCTCCCGTTTAGTTTACGGCTTTATTTCGTTCACTCCTGGTTGGATTCTCTTCTACCAGATGGTGACGGCGGATAAAAATATCCACCAAATCAATGAATGCAAATTCAGCGCCGGCTTCAGGCATGTGCAGCGCTCCCTCCCTCATGTCAGGAAAGCAAGCCATAATCAGTTCTGTGATTTAAATGATTTATAACGTTGTGTTGTGCGGAGGAAGACTGATTAGTTACAAGTGCATCCTGCGAAACTGGAGCGCTGAGGACTTTCGCGAGGCGTCATTTCCAACATAAACCTGATTGATCTGTTCGAAACATCCTCATTGTTCCCTGTTGTTCGCAACGCCGCTCTCTATTGGGTTACGGCTTTGGGGAATATTCACATCGTCCAGGAGGCGCGAGCTCCGACCACAGAGGCCTGACCCGCCCCATTTAGAAGCCTAATGGAAGTTCCAGTGTATTCGATGATTTGGTTTTCATTTCGTTGGTCTCCTCTGGACCCGAGGAGCTGTGGCTACAGGCGCTGCCGGTTTCATGCGCTGCATGTTAAGGCCGTTTGTATGGTGCAGCTGTGCGGGGAATTATTCTGCACTGTCATACTCAAGCTTTCTCATCACACGCTGCATCCCTGCACACCCGGGTCCCGGTCTGTGCCTGCCCCACCTGCGGCTGCACTTCTCGTTATTCAGTTAAGGGATAGTCTGAGGATTATTTACTGCGGCACCTCAGATCCGAGGTCATTGCCAAAGTGTATCACCTGGAGCCTTTTAAGGTGACGGATTCTAACATGCTGAAAATACTACGTTGTAGATGTTCTTAAATAACTGCAACCTTAAAAATGCGTTCCAACAGCGAAGTAAAAGCCGGAGAACTGTGATTTTTGTAAGGAACGTACAATAGGATTTAATTTTGGTAACCCTACCCAGTGTAATTTGATCCCTCCCCCCACAACTTCCAATGCTCCTGGAAAGGAGCGGGTGTGACATGGTTGCTGGCCACGGTCCGCCATCACGCCATGTTTCTGCCTCTTCTGTGATCTCACTCTCCGCTGCAGGTCTTGTTCCAGCTTATTAAAACTGCACAGAAAACATCAGGTGGCCCCCAGCATGACCACCCCCCACCCATCCTGGCGTCGCTATGCCACTCCCACAACGGGTTTTGTCTATTTAATTATTTGTCCATACTAGCGCTAGAAGTCAGATGTCATTATTGGACCAGTGGCCGGAGCTTCAATCTGTTCTTCTTCATCCTAAAGATGTTTAGTGGAGTCGAGGTCCACTAAACATCAGGTGGCCCCCAGCATGACCCCCCTCCCCCTGGCTATGCCCCTCTCACAACGGGTTTTGTCTATTGAATTATTTGTCCATACTGGCACTAGAAGTCAGATGTCATTATTTGGAAAAATGGCCGGAGCTTCAATATGTTTTTCTTCATCCCAAAGATGTTTAGTGGAGTCGAGGTCAAGACCTGACCTGAACATCGTATAGGCGTTCCCAAACTGTTCCCACCAAGTTAGTCATAGAGTTGTCCAAAATGCATCTGGGGAAATGAGACTTAATGTATCACCCGGATTCAGAGGTCAAAAGTCTTTATATATACACACAGTTTCACCAGAAATAGCATTGCGTGGGCCGCTTCTCATCCTTTAGTGCACATTGCATAGAAAACTTTTTAACTGTGTCAGCTTTTCTTAGAAGACAGCGCATTAGATTACAGCTATACCACAGAGACAGTGTGAGTACAGAGTAGAGCCAGTGATGTATGTTCTTATGTACACCGGACCCCTGACGTCTGAAAAAGCCTTTATGATTCTCATACAGTACGTTTAAACAGCGGGTCAGGATGAGTTATGCAGTTCTAACTTCTCAGTGATACAGTGATCCCCGTGTTCGTCCACAGGCGTGGCAGTGCGGTGGCAGCGTGGAGGTGCTGCCCTGCTCCCGCATCGCTCATATCGAGCGGGCACACAAGCCGTATACCGAAGACCTGACCGCGCACGTGCGACGTAACGCCCTGAGGATGGCGGAGGTTTGGATGGACGAGTTTAAGAGCCACGTCTACATGGCCTGGAACATTCCGCAGGAGGTAACGTACTCACCACCACCATCACCACAAAAAGATCCTCGTTGGGTATCATGTAAGGAATTCCTTCCGCTGTGAATACTGCTGGGTCAGGGTTTTGTTGAGAAGTCGTCGTCTGCTCGGCGCTGTTAGCAATCAGAAATTACATTAGTCTAATCATCAGTCATGAGCAGATGTTGATTCTTGTTCTCGCTCGGTGCGGAGCGTCTGATCCGCCCCACGACTCCTTCATCTCCCGCGTAATTTGCCACACCGTTAATGGATCTGATTAAGAGGAACAATTTCACCACGCCGTTGAATACAACGGTATTTTGCCGCCGTGTGCTCGTTTGTAGCTCTTTGGTGATGTTTGCGTCCTCAGGCTGTTCCCCCCCCCCTCGCATACATTTGGACCACATGTGCATTCATTGATCGGTCTGAGTAGAGGGTCCTCCATGATACAGTTCCCCCTGGTGCAATGAGACTTAAGGGCCTTGCTCTGGGGGCCACATTGCTAACTTTGGGGGCATTGGGATTTCAACTCCAACACCCTTAACCGCTGAGCTACCGCGCCCTACATCAGCCAGGCAGAAGTTCTTGTGAATGAAGAAGCTATTGGTTAGTGATCATGAGCGTTTCAGGAGTGATAACTTTGGGGTTAGCTTAGCACGAGCGCACGAAGGTCACATTCTGTAGAAAACGCTGAGCCGGCATAACGGCAGTTCGCTGCGATGAGTTTGGGAAATTGATAGGGGGAAATAAAACGGGTGGATGGTGCGCCATTATGGCGTTCGGTCGGCCTGCTGACCATCTCACCGCGCAGCATATGGCAGAGGTAATGGGAGGAGATGCCGCCCCGAATGAGGAACGCGAGAAATATATGAGCAGCTCAGATGGACCTTCATTAGAAGCTCCATTAAAGTCCGGCTTATTTAATCTGCGCTTCAGACTTAATAGAATTGAATTCTAACACTCGTTTCCCATTTTTCACCTCTCACTCGTGTGTGTGTGTGTGTGTGTGTGTGTGTGTCTGTGTGTGTGTGTCTGGGGGGGGTGTGTAGGACTCGGGGATAGACATCGGGGACATTTCGGAGAGAAAAGCCCTGAGGAAAAGGCTGCAGTGCAAGACTTTCCGCTGGTATCTGGTGAACATCTACCCCGAGATGAGAATGTACACAGACACTGTCGCTTATGGAGTGGTGAGCTGTCACACACATCATCACACACGGAACGGAACACGGCGGAGGTCAGCCTCCACCCTTGTAGAGGATTAAGTGGAAGATAATGAATGAATTAATGAATAACCAGGGGTGGGTTTAGTGGTTGGTACGTCCATCTCTCATCCAGGTTCCAATCCCGATCTGTGTGGATTTTCCATGTTGTCTCCGTGGTTACGTGGGTTTCCTCCGAGTTCTCCGCTTTCCTCCCACAGTTCAAAAACAGGAATTCTATCTTAATTGGCTGCTCTAAATTGCCCCTATATAGCACATTCGCCTCTCAGCGCTGGGGATTCCCGGTTCGAATCCCAAACTGGGTGGAGTTTGCATGTTCTCCCCGTGTCTGTGTGGGTTTCCTCCCACATTTCAAAAATATGAAGTTAAATTGAATGCTCTAAATTGCCCTGTATAGTGTGTACCCAGTGATGGATTGGTGCCCTGTCCTGGGTGTATCTGCCCAGCGCCCGAGACGTTCTTCCCTGGATGGATGGGCATGGGGAACCCCCCCCCCCGCGACCCTTATAAAGGAATAAGCGGAAGATAATGAATGAATGAATGAATGAATGAATGAATGTACAAACACTCACATTTATTGGGAAATGCATCAATTTGAATGAAACTGAGAAACTTTTTTTCTTTCATGTCCTTCAGAGGTTAGGTATGATTGTAAATTTAAATAACATAAGAACATTCCTTTGATGTATTGATAAATATCGCAAAAAAACCCAAAAAAAAACAAACAACAAAAAAAAAACATTCCTACATTATCAACCCCTCGTAGGTTAGGCGGTAGTTCCTACTAGTAGTCGCTAGATGGCAATGCGTCCTTTATGATGGTCATTTGCTGCTCATGAAGCAGATTTCGTGTCATGCTCTCTGCAGGTAAACTTAAGCATCTTCCAAAATATTAGTTTTAGAAAGCCATCCATTAACAGGTTGTGTTAAGATTTTAAAAGATATTTTACAAGATTAAAAGATTATTTGTTTTTTTTGCCCTTATTTACATGAATGCATAGCTGGGGATGCAGTTTTATTAATATAATGTGTTTTAGCTGTCATTCATGTTCCAGCATTATAATATGAACATTTTGGTTCTTGTTTTGTCAGAATACATGGATTTAGTTTTGTGTCATGCGCTCAGGAGGTTCCCCAGATTTTGTGTCTTGTTCTGTGAAGTCCAATGAGCTGGTCTGCCGACGGGACATAAATGAACGACCTGTAATAAAATAACCTGTTGCTGCAAAAGAACATCGCTTTTGTGCAGTCTTTTCTCTTTTCCAAAAATCCTATCTCATTGTCTTCTGCTTAATCCATAACTGGGGTTGGTGGGGGGACATTTCGGGCGCTCGGCAGACACCCAGGACAGGGTGCCAATCCATCGCTGGGCACACAGACACTGAGAATTTTTTTTTTTTTCTGTACATGGTAGTCTGTTGATGCTGCCTGGCCACAAACCTTCATTTAACACTATAGCACTCTAAAAGCTATAAATGTTCAATAATATGGAAAACAGAACAATTCATTTAAATAGGATTAGGACAAAGAATAAATCAATAACAGCAACGTTAATGAATACATGTTTAAAACTAACCGAAAGAGATAAACTTAGTGATCATGTTTGCAATGCCATTTGTGTCTAACACTAGTTTAATTGGATCTTTACAGGGTCGCTCACCTTGTGTTGGAAGTGCGGGTGACGGCATCTGCAAATGAGGAAGGCAGAGTGACTCACTAATAGGTGACATTTCCTCTCGTTCTCCATCTGCTGTGGCTCCAGGTTGAAAAACCAAACTACTGAGCTGGATTTTATCTGATGACTGGTTATATGCTAACCTTGAAAGCAAAGTAAATTTCTTCGCATCAAACTGCTCCATTGGTAAATTAGCTTCTGTTGCCTTCACGTCACTCGTTACGAAAGGTATTGATGGCACAGTTTGTTTCTCTCTTTCCGATCGGTTTCTCTTGTCTTTCTCCACATTATTTCCATCTGTTTCCAATGAATTAGTCATTGTGTTTTTCACATCATTCTCTAAAAATGAAACCACCAATGCAGCTTGATGGCTGCTGTCTGATTCAGACGTCTTCCTTTTATCTTCCTTGAAAATATTTGTCTTGGGTCTGTATGTCGAGGGCTGCCGAGTGAGACTCTGTGCCGGGAAAAGCACATTTTCTGAAGAGTCAATGAACTTGGAAGAAGATGGGAGTACTGTTCCACTGAATAGAAAGTTTTTATCATCTTTATCGTTATCGGGATAGACGACGACTCCTGGTTTCAGGACTTCAGAAGAAAATGAGTCAGTCATTTGGGACAATGTGCCATCAGTGGAACTTGCCACAGGACATGGAGACAGGTCCTCTTGTCGTTTTGGGCTCTCGTCCTCAGTACTGTGGTTCCCATCTGATTCACTAAAACAAAAAAACAAAATAGTGATAACCTAGCACAGAATTTAAACGTTTCAGTTCTAAAACAATTATCCTACACAATTATAATGTATTTGTTTTAGCAAATCTTTGTTTTGGTATAAGGCATTTATGCGCCCACTTTTTAAAAAAATATACATTACAAAAATTCTATAATAAAAATAACTTTAAAATTTGTTGATGCACTTGAACCTTTATTAAGCAGACTAAAAATAACATTTCTTTTCAAAATCAAACTTCAGAAGTTTAATAATGAATACCTGCAACACAAAAAAGTTGTGAAACACAAAAAAATTCAAAAACGTATTTTGAACTGTTTAAAATGAAAATTCCCTTGATATTTTTTTTTTATCAATAATTTGCAAAAGTCCCACTACACTAAAAAAACTGTCCAATTTATCAGCAGTTGACTCCACAGCAAAAAAAAAGAAAAAAAAAAAGTAAATACAATTAGAAGGGAAAGTTTATGAACAAACTTCAAAAAGTTGGCTTGGAAAAGATAAATGCGGCTAATAAAAATAAAAATAAAAAAAAACAATCCAAGAAGTGGTGTAAAGATGTTTGAAATTCAAAGCAATAGCTGCTGAAACATTTAAATGGAATCCAATGGGAAAAACACCCTGAAAAAGGGGCGTGGCATGAAAACCGTATGCCATATTGCTCCAAAATGCAACTTAAGTGGCTATGGGTACTGATACTGCCAAATTTCAACGTTGTACGTTAAATGCTGACAGAAAAACGTTTTAAATTTTTTGTGAGAAAGATATAAAGATATATATGTATCTTTTTTTTTTTTTTTTTTTTTTGGTGGGAGGCACGATGGCTCAGAGTTAAGCATGTTCGCCTCTCAGTACTGGAGATCCGGTTCTCTCTGGTTTCCTTCCACAGTCCAGTAACATCGATTTAAGTTAAAAAGGATGTTTTAAATAACCAGTAAAAAAATGTGTATCTGTGTAAGTGTGTGCCCAGTGATGGACTGGTGCCCTGTCCTGGGTAAATAAAGTGATCCATTTGCCTACAGTGTACACACACACACACACACACACACATACACACATACACAGGAATTTGTCCTCTACATTTAACCATTCGTGCAGTGAAACACACATACGCACACTGAGTAAATTGAATACGACACCCGGGAAGCAATTAGGGTTAAATGCCTGGCTCAAGGGCACTTCAGCCATGGTACTTTATGGGACCAGGAATCGAACCAGGGACCACAGGCCTATGACTGCCCCAATTGGGTGTCCTGAGTACTGAAATGATATTGATGTGGTGATACAAGTGGATCAGACACAGTGCTGCTGTACTAAAGCAGTATGTGGAGAAACAAAACGGACTACAACACGTAAATTGTAATACAACTAAATAATAAATATAATGAGATTTGAGTGCAGTATTTAATTATAATCCTGACAAAATTTATTTTGTATAAAAAAAAAATCTTTATCCTCCACTTAATGATGTACTAGGGTCACGGTGGGGTTCCCCATGCCCATCCAGGGCAGAGCGTTTCAGGCACTGGGCAGATACACCCAGGACAGGGTGCCAATCTATCGCTGTGTACACACTCATTTACACAGACAAACATATACACACTATACAGGGCAATTTAAATCATTCAATTTACTTTAAATCCATGTTTTTGGACTGTGGGAGGTAACCGGAGAACCCGGAGGAAACCCATGCGGACTGGGGAAAAATGAGGAAACTCCACCCAGATTGGGATTCGAACCGGGAATCCCCAGCGCTGAGAGGTGAACGTGCAAACCACTTAGCCATCGTGCTGCCCTTTGTATAACTTCCTTCTTGTTATTCTCTCTATAACTTTGGAGACCTCAACTTCGAATAAAGGCCATGTACAAAAATGCAAAAAATCCTAAATTTTATTCATTAATTCGAAATGGAAGGCAGCATTATAGTTTACATTACAGGAAATATTGGAACTAAAATTTCTCACAAGATATAATTGTTTAATGCCAAAGATGTAAATGTTGTGTTTTTATTTTTTTTACACAATACTCAACCACTGTTTAATCTATTCTTTTTTTAAAGCTTTTTATAAGCCATGATCATTCCTGCTGCGTTTGTGTGTATGCTCCTCCACAAGTGTTTTTGTGTGCATGTTTACATTGGTGTGTAACTAAGACTAAAGGAGACAAAACGTGAGGTCACCTCCGCCAGGTGCACTCAAGCTTTATTTCTAAAAATGAAAGCCATTTGAAAAAAAATACCTAAATGTTGTCTGTAGGGTGTGTGTTTCAGTGTGTTGGGTGTGGGGGGAAGATTCGACTGCTGAGAAGACGTTTTCTTTCTCTGTGACTATGAAAAATGTAAATATTGCAGAGGACCTAATCACACACATACGCACAAACATATATTAAACCATCCTTACAAAAGATATAAGCTTGGAACTGAATTAACTAAAAAGCCTTTTAATTTCACATGCAAAAGGTGAACATGATGCAGCTTCCGTTTGCATACACACCTGACATGCAAACAACAGACCAGCTGCTTCACATGAGCCTCACGTTTAAAACCATTGTGCTTGTCTGTGTGTTTGGACTTATTTTCTTTAATGTAAATCATTTAAATAAACATAATTGCCAGGTTAAATTTATATATATTGGACTTAGACATTTAAATACATTTCAAATTATATTATATATATTATATCAAAGTACTGTGCAAGAGTATTAATCTGTATTAATTTCACAGATTGATTACAGGAATGTAGAGGGCGGTTCCATTTTTTATGGATTTGTGTCAAGAGGACTAGGATAGCCTTAAGTTTGTGTTGTAAACCATCTTTGTTTTGGCTTTGAAGTATTCGTCACATCAAGTTATTGGTCTGCGTGGGTTTTCCTCCTGATTCTCTGGTTTCCACCCACAATCCAAAAACATGGAATGAAGAGAAATTGGCTGTTCTAAATTGCCCCTATATTGTGTGTGTGTCTATGCAAGTGAGTATGTGCCCAGTGATGGATTGCCCCTCTGTCCTGGTGTATCTGCCCAGCACTCATGCCCGTGGAGTTCCCTCATGCCCGTCCATAGAAAAACATTTCAGGAACTCCCGGACACCCGGGACAGGGTGTCACAGGGTGTCAGTCCATCACTGGGCGCACACTCACTCACATACTATATAGAAGCAATTTAGAGCAGCCAATATACATTGAATTAATGGTTTTGGAATGTGCAAGGAAACCAGAGAACCTGCAGAACACCCATGCAGACACGGAAAGGATATGAAAGCACCTCCCAGATTGGAATTTGAGCCTGGATCCCCAATGCTGAGAGGCAGACCGGCTTACCACCACGCCACCATGCCACGCCTTTCATTAACTTATTAAAAATTAAATACAGTAAAAACGTAAGCAGTCGGTGACTATCCTTTAAGATAAAGCTATATATGTCTTATTTTGTATATTGTACAGAATCTCTGTTTCTATTTAAGTGTTATTGAGTTATTAAAGATATTATGCGGGTAATAAAACGTTAACCAGAAAACTAGGTCAAATGTTTGTTCGTGTACAGACTAACAATTTGTTATTAATATTATCTAAAACCTAGTGTTGCCCTGTACTGACCCATTCATGGATACCAGCTTTTCGAGTGTCTGTAAGATCACGAAGTTCAGGATTGCAATGTTTTGCCTAGTGCATGCAGAAATGCAATAATATTAAAGTTTAATCTACAAAGATTTAATAAACAGGTAACCGGAGGAGTATCTGTTGTAGGGCAGGACACACGGCAGCTGGGATTTGCTGGTAACTGAATTTGCATATTGTGCATTTGTTTTTGGATCAGTATGTTTGCACCTCATGCACTGCAAGCTTTCGAAGAACGAAAGGAACTGTGGTGCAGCCACGTCAAAGCAAGCTGACTGACGAGGTAAATACCTTGTAATGTTTGCATGTTATCCCCGAGCCAGGAGCTACCGGCTTCTCCCACGGTTTTGATTGACTTCCCATTTGACCAGGTGTTTATATATTTTTAATCCATAATTCAGTCTCGTCCTCTTACCGAAGATCCTAATTGAGACAAGCAGCTTAGAAAATTTATTAATTTCAAGGATTGCTCTCCTGTGGCCTCTCAGTAAAGAGAGATATATAAAGACTCAGAAGATATTGGCGATCCAGGTTTGAATCCCGACCTGGGTGGGGTGTCCATGTGCTCCATGTGTTAGCATTAGTTTTATA
>JAOUQT010058063.1:0-10607 GCA_025769995.1 Xyliphius kryptos | reverse complement strand
AAAAAGAGAGAATAACATTATTAAATCTACAAAAATGCGGTAGCAAGCAACAATACTTTTCACTTAATGTATCTTTATTAGTTTATAAATAGATAACTGATCAATATTCCATGTTCAAAAATAAAAGTTCAGGAATGTTTTTTTAAATGTTAAGCAAATTACTTAAAAAAAAGTCTATATATAAGACCGACCTGCATGTCCTCTTCTATAAGAAAGACAATTTGCATTATGTTAATTATTGATTTTTTTATTATGGTTGTCAGAATGTGGTGTGCGCCCCTTGTTTGAGAAAATAAAAAAAGAAGATGCAACAGAAGCTGAGCTTATTAAATCATATGAAAAAAGAATTGTAAATGGAGAGTCTGCTGAAGTAGGAAGTGCTCCATGGTAAGTTACTGTGCTTAATGTTGTGATTTATTCATAGCAATCTGAATTCAAGAAATCAGCTGTCTTATTATTTATTGATCATCTCCTCTGTTTGTCAGGCAAGTAATGTTGTATAAGCGTAGTCCTCAGGAGTTGCTTTGTGGAGCAAGTTTGATTAGTAGTGAGTGGATCCTAACAGCTGCTCACTGCATCCTTTATCCACCATGGAACAAAAACTTCACCAGTGATGATATCCTTGTGCGTCTGGGAAAACATTATCGTGCCAAGTAAGTAACCACTTACAGTAGCAACACAACACATAGTAATGCCATATAACAACAAGGCTATATTTTTTTTTAATCAATTTGAAATGTTTTCTTTTGTTTCTATTTATAGGTATGAAAGGGGAACGGAAAAGATCGTTGCTATTGATGAGATCATTGTGCACCCAAAATATAACTGGAAAGAAAATCTAAATAGAGACATTGCTTTGCTGCACATGAAAAAACCTATAACCTTTTCTAATGAGATTCACCCAATCTGTATGCCCACAAAGAGCATTGCAAACATGTAAGAAACTTTTATATAGTGACATAACCTACATGGTGTGAGATCTACATTTTAACATCTGTTACATTGTCTTATGTTCATAAACATTCTTACAAAACATTGAGTACAAGGTATAGCACGTTTAGACATATGCTATTTGGACAAAAGTATTTGAACATAATATAAACATTAATTTGAGATATTTCACTTAGCACTATTGCTGTGGTTTGTAACATTAATCACCTGGTAAGACAATTAATCCAGCTTCCAACTAAGCTGCATTTTTTTTTTTGTTTTAATATGATTTTATGGTCTGGTCCAAAGCAAAAGTCCATAAAAAGCATATTCAGATGAGTTGGGTGTAGATGAACTTAACTGACCTGCACAGAAACCTGACCTCTACTCCAATAAATACTAATGTATAGACCTTAATCAGTGGGTTCTGCTTGTTAATAGTGCTTTTAGTGTGCTTGGCACAATAGATAGAGACAGCAGCACCACTTAAGAACCCCAAAACCATATGCTTTATAAGTCACATTTAATGACTTTAACATAATACATTAAAAAAAATGATGGTAAAATTATGTTGCGATACAAAAATATCTTAAAGTATTTGATAAGATTTGGACATTGATCTTAAATGTGTTTAATGGGCCATTTAAAAAAACTTGAAAAAATATTTTTTTGTGTCATATAACTTATACTAAATAGACATTTATACAAATCAGTTTTGTTTTAGTTAAGATTTTGATTGTCCACGTCTTACATATTATGTGGGGAGAATAAATTTTCTTTCTTGCTGGCAGTTTGATGTCAGTTGGACACAAGGGCCGTGTGACAGGTTGGGGTAACCTGAAAGAGTCTTGGACATCAAATCCTCAAAACTTGCCAACAGTACTCCAGCAGATCCATTTGCCCATTGTGAATCCGGATGACTGCCGTAAATCCACAAGCATTCGCATTACTGACAATATGTTCTGTGCAGGTGAGGGGGTGCTTCTTCAAACATAATTCTGTATTTAACCAAATGCTTATTTACCTTAAAGTATTTTACCAAGTCATTAGCACTTAACTTCTTTTTACACAATTTAAAAACGTTTTTTAGGATATAGTCCGGAGGATACAAAGAGAGGCGATGCTTGTGAAGGTGACAGTGGGGGTCCTTTTGTCATGAAGGTAGGAAAAAAATATTTTTTATAATGCTTTCTAGATTATACTTTACTAAACTTTTTACCTCCACAGAACCCAGATGATAACCGCTGGTATCAAATTGGCATAGTCTCATGGGGTGAGGGCTGTGATCGGGATGGAAAATATGGATTCTACACTCACCTGTTTCGAATGCGCCGGTGGATGAGGAAGGCCATTGAAAAATCAGATGGAGATGATGAATAATAGCATATATAATAAGACCTGTCTCACCAGAACAGATGTTTTTAAACATTATTTTAAAATGCAGTTCTTTAAATGAGTGTTATTTGTTCATTTAAAAAAAATGTTTTATTAACTTGTGCATGCCAATTAACTGATTTGCCTACATAACTGATTTATATACAAATGGTTAAAATGTTGTATATAAATAAATAAGATCTTTAAAATACTTTTGTCTCTTGGTAGAATCTCAAGTCAGGTAAACTCCATGACTTCATGGCAGAGGTCCTGGTTTGATTCCTGGGTAGGCCCGATAAGATCATTTCGTATTTGTGGGGTTTCCCTTTTTTCCATTTGTCTGTCCATTCCCAGTAACTCTTTTTTTATGAATTAAATGAAAAATACAAAACATTCAGAAAGGCCACAAACCTTTCCAACATTCCAGTGTTTTATTTCCTGCTGTTGGCTTTTTAAGTGGCTTCAGGCTTCAATAACAGGCTTCAGCACACTGTGCAACCCTTATCAGGAAAAGAAAACTAAGAAATAATGTAATGTTAAATACCTCATTACAAATAAGAAGCTATTTAAAATATTCCAAAAGACATGAACTCCTTTAAACTGGGGACAGTGTCAGCCTTCAGTTTGGCATAATGGACCAAATGGTTTTAAGCTTTACCTATTTAGCCCATTATGCCAAACTGAAAGCTTACACTGTCCTCAGTTGCAATAGCTTAAAAATGTTACTCTTTTTAAAAAAAATGCAGTTAAATATGCAGGTAAACAGCTTTAAAAATTAGACTTCGAAAACATGCAAAGTTAAACGACAGAACAACTCAAGACACAAGTGAGCAGCTCAATCCATTAACCTAAAAGCGATGTAAAATACCTTAAAATATGGGTCTAATCAGTGCATTTTGTATTTTAGACTATATATTTTTGTAAGTTAATAATTAAAACACACAGCCATCGCGTCGCGTTACTGCTTACCTCCTCACTTTCAGACCTTCTTATATTAGCCAGCCCGGGACAGCCAGTTCATGTATTGCAAGTATTAAAACAAATTTTGTAATTCCTTTTTTATACACATGAAGAATGCCGTAAACATAGTGTAAACCTAATTTTAATTATACATTTGAGCCTGTTATAAAGCAAACTGTCAAATAATCAGCTAAACATTCCGGCTTTTATAGTGAAACAACCGGAAGTGTGTTAGTTGTCAACGTCTCAGTTGTAGTGAACGTCTCGGGACGGAGATCAGAGCTCAGGTAACGCATTCTTTCTCTTTTATTGCTCCGTGATGGTGGTCAATCAAACGCAAACTATCAACTATTCGATAATTAGAAAGTATTACATAAAGAATAATGCATTCCAAGTGTTTCGACCTTATTACTGGCTAACCGGCTAAGCTTTTTAGCTCTGCTGTTGACATGAAGACAAATTGCATTAACTCATAACTTATACTGTAATTTGATTGTTACGCTTTGTTATTCAGCCAAGTGCAAACAAAACATGCTAAAAGCAGTTATAGTGTGACTGTTATTAAGTGCGAACTAGAAACCCGTAGTTACATATGGAATAAACACTGGCAGTGTAATCGGGGAGAAGCCACCCGTTCCAGCTGTTTTTTTTTTTAAAGAATATCTGTATTTTCTTTTTGTGACGAACTGTCAATAACTTTAAATTTAGCGTGTCAGACAACAACACGATGACTTCGTGTCAGTGAGAGTCGTGATGAATGGCTTGTGAAAGGCAGGGCGTGATCTGAGTTCCCCAAACCATTCAGACGTTAAGAACAGAGGCTACAGACGATTAACGCTTATCTGATTTCCTCGTTTATTAAAATAAAACAAAAAACAATAATTCAAATTTTACTATACAATTTGTGTTACGTTACGTTAAAAGATGGCTGCTCGAAACATAATTGATTTGTTCACATCTACACAGAATTAAATGAAAGCAATCATTTAGGGACCATGATTTAATTTGTCCTGAAAAAGCAACAAATAATATTTGGCCATGAGGTGATATCTTCGTATGTTCACATCTTATTTGAAAATGTAGCTAAAATAATAAATAGGTTTTACTTATTATATATAGGATATCCTGCTTACTGTCTGATGTAACGAAAAAACGTTTTCTCAATAAGCATAGGGATTTCACAAGATAAAAGATAACATTTTCCCACCACTATTTGCTCTCATCTCATTATCTTCAGCTTAATCCTTTACTGCCCCATACCCATCCAGGGAAAAATGTTTTGGCAGATACGCCCAGCACAGGCGCCAATCCATTGCTGGTCATACTCACGTACCCACTCACACAGGTACACACACACATTTAATTCTTTACCTTTATTACATGTTTTTGGACTGTGGGAGAAAACTGAGAACCCGTTGAAAATTTACACAGACATGGGGAGAACATGGTAACTCCACCCATATTAGAATTTAAACCTGGTTACCCAATGCTGAAAGACAGATGTGCTAACCACTACGCCAGCGTGCAGCCCTACTTATTACCCTTCCATGTTGTGGAATTGACACCATGTGACTTTGGTGTGCATTTCTGGGTAAACGTTCTCTTCTCATTCTCTACTCATTTGCAAAATAGTTTTGGGATTTTTCCATGAATAAGCTTTCTAGCTCATGAATTGCATTTTAAGGTATGCATATTTGCAGCATACATATGATTCTGTTCTGCTTTTACAGCTTTTTTGAAATGCTGGTCTATAAGGGCTAATCACGTGATAAATAAGAGTTGTAAATAAAAAAAAATGTCACTGAGAGGCTTAGAAGTAACATGTCTGCAGTTGTCATACCAGATTTACCAAAAACAAAGTTAGTACAGTATGAGGAACGAATGCAAACTAGCCAGAAAAGTTGTTTTGTGCTTTGTATTCATAGAAAGGTTACACAAAGAAAATGTATAAAAGTGCTGACTGATATTAAAAAATAAATTCACAGTAAATAAAATTATTTTTTGCTGGGTGTCTTTTCAGATATTGTCTGGCTTTGGTTTGTAGTGGTCTAGCTTTTATCGTTAATTGTGTATCTGTATCACAACATGTCTTTAAGAACACTATTTATTAAAAGTTTACCCTTATCATACTTTAATTAACAATTTGTTATGGAATATTACAATATCTAGCAGGTCAGTGGAGTCAAATCCAAAAGCAAAGTTTCCTTCACTAAGTTTTACTTTCATGCTCATCATATTTTATACATATTTGATATATTCTTCACCCTAGAAATTGTACTGAAACTAGTCAAACTGTATAGTATTTGTCCTGAGTGCTAAGTGTACAAAGAAACATAACTGTGACATTGATTACCATGATTTATCTTTTATTGAAAATGATGTTAACAGTGTGTTTCTGGTTATTACACTGTACAATTAAACACTTAAGCTATTTTCACACTAAACACAAACTTTTATTTTGTTTTTTTTACACAAAAGATTACATTGCATAACGTTGCCCATTCACATCCTGATGTTCACTTAGCATTATCTTGTGCTTTACAAGAAATTTGTTTTGTATGTTGTGTAAACATTGGTTTATGAAGTTGATCTTGCTGGAAAAAAAGCGTCAAGGCATGAACATTTAAAGCAGAAGGTTTGTATTAATTACACAAAACTAAAATTAATTAATTTGACTTTATTACATAACTTAAGCTCATAAATATTAACTGGCTTCTGAATAATGTCTTTGTGGAGTATGTATGCCCCGCTATGTGCTTGTGACCTTTTATGTGTGTTTTTGTCTCAGTGAGCTCTGGGATAGGCTTCAGGGGTTTGTAATAAGTAGCTTAGAAAATTATGACAAATAAATGCAAGCGTGTGTAGAGGTGTGATTTCTGTGGTTGTGTGTTCATTACTTTAGGTGTGCGACTGTATCATGAGTTATATTTATCTTTCACATCTGAACAGTAAACACCACTATGTACTTTGACTCTTTGAGCTGAAGATCAGTGTGTGTGTGTGTGTGTGTGGGTGGGGGGGTTGAAATACCCATATCTCAGCTACTACGTATCTGCACGGATACATCTAATACTTAGTTATCAAAATGGTGAAGAAAGCACTACAAACATATATACAAAATCTGAAAATGTATATTAAACAATAACATGGAATGATGCTTTTACTCTGTTTTAAGCATTCAAGCTATTTGTTACTTCAAAAAAACGAAAGAAAAGAACAAATCCATGGACAGCTGCTTCTCAGCTTTTTCATGCTTTTTTTCTCTCGGACGTTCTCAAGCTGGTCATGTCACGAAATAAATACAGTGTTTAAAAAAGGCTCTTTGCTGGCCGTGTCTTTGCAGATTCTTTTTGCAGTCATTTTTGGTTATTTAGGGCAAATTATAATACTTGTGTTTATGTATTTGTTTACTTTTGTAGTTGAGGTCAATAAGCCAACATTCTAGGGTTTTTTAGTGTCCCATATGGTGCATGGAACAAGATAAAAGCCATAACCATAGCCATAACCAGGAAAAAAATCACAAATAAGTGTTAATTTTTTGTTGATCTTAGATCTGTTTTAAGTTAACAAGACATGATGTACTGACGCTGATGTTTTAGTTTTTTGCCTGGACAGGCATTATGTCTCTGCAGCCCCCACTATCACGATCTAAGAAAAGAAATGTCAGTGTAGATCAGTATCTGAATCTTGCTTGTGGTTATATGGTTAGCATTTCCGCTACACTCACACACACGCATTCTATAACATTCTCTGTAATGTTATACTATTTAAATGTTGAACATTGTTGTTATATACCTGACTTCTGCAAAACTAAGCACAGGGTGTGTGTCTGTGTGTGTTCATGCGTACATTTACATACATGTGCGAGCCTGCTTGCATGTGAGTGTATGTGGGGCAGAATTCTTAAATACAGTCAGAAAACACATTGTATTACCGTATCACTACCTTGTGACCGCATAAATCTTTTCTTCTTAACCTCTCTTTTGTTGTTTCGAAAAATGCAATTGTTATAAAACGGGTAGTTCCGGTCCTTAAAACTGATTGGCTGAGGCATTTGTCCAGGAAACTACCAATTGACAATTATTCACACCTTTAACCGCTTCACATTCTTATCAATGTGTGAAATACAATTTATTATTTTCACAATGCTTTTTATAAACTGTGTTCTGTCATTTGGCAGTATTTGATTATTAGAGAACCTCAGCAAACAGTTTTCACTTTAGAAACCACTATAGATTACCTCACGGGAGACCAGTTTGTTATTAATGGTTTTGCTTTTACTAAATGCATTTCTGAGTCAATCCTTGTTTTTCTACTATAGTGTCTTTATTACCATTTTATAAAAGCAATAAGGCACTCAAGGTTGTGCATTATTGTAAATCATGGGAAAGAGGTGTAACTGTACTTCACGTCGCATTGTGCCAAACACCTCTTCCTGTGCTTTATGCCCTCCCGTGCCTTATTCCTTCAATAAAAAATGGGTATAAGTTTAGCAAAAAACTTTGACTGATGGTTTGTATGACCATTGGTAAAAATTCACTTCTGATGATAAACTTCATTTTTCGTAAACAAAATACTGCACCAAATGTCAGCTATATGTGTCTAAGAAGCTCAATGTTAAACCACTTAGGATAACGTTTTCTTAGATTCCTATTGCCTTTTAAATTATATTAAAAATATTTTTGCAGGTACTAGTTTGTAGTGTTTTAGAGGACAGTCATGTCCTCAGACCAGCTGGTGGATCTGAATGATGAGCTGGTGGGCGATGATTCTCCCAGTGCTGCCCTTGACCAGCTTAAATTGGTACAGGACAAGCAGTGGCCACAGGATGACCCCATCAGTGTCAGTAAGTCGAGTGAGTATGATGTGGATTTAATGATCTTTTTACTATACATTTGAGGGCTGTCTTAGAAATTGCTAATTTATCAAAATGACGTTTATTTGTGAGATGTTTCAAAACATGCTTTTTTGTTTATTGGGTTTTTACTCCAAGATTAATACCTGCAAACTCTAAAGAAGTGTGACCAAGAAGAAGTGTAGTTGTTATACTAAAGCACTTTTGGTGAATCTTAAACATTTACAACTAGAAGGATTATTATTCTAAATTAAAAAAAATGTGTTATTGTTATTACAAATGTATACAAAGCTCAAAAAGCACTATACAGAAACAAAACTTTATGTAAACTTCAGCTACCAGTCAGTTATTAGAAAATAGCTAACTGTCTTGCTTGGTTCGTATTATTTGCCTGTGCATTTGCAGCTAATGTAGATAATAGTAATAATGTCTGTCCTGCTGTATCTACTGTGCAGCTACAGACATAAAGAGTCTTAGTGGAGGTCCTCACCTGGCCTGGGATGACCCATTCTATGACATTGCAAGGCATCAAATCGTGGAAGTTGCAGGTACGTTATTATTTTTACATATATTGCTTTTTAGTTAAATAGTGATAATGTACACACTAAACATGTTCCTTTGTTCAGGTGATGATAACTTTGGCCGTAAGGTGATTGTGTTTAGTGCGTGTCGCATGCCTCCCAGTCATCAGCTGGACCACCACAAGTTACTGCTGTAAGTGTGTATGAACCTTCTTTAAAAATTTCTATACTTTTGCATAAATCTGACCAAATATTTCATCTGTATGTTCTAAAAGTAGATAATGAAAATAAAATCAAACAAAATATTAGACTTTTTGTTCCATTTAATAAGAACAATAATCCACTATTAAATCTGTCACAAGAAAAGGTGCATTAAACCTTTGCATTCAGTAACTGGTGTGACTCCTGCAACAAAACATTTTTATTAATGGTATTATCCTTCACATCAGCAAAGAGGAAATTTAAACTATTTGTCTGAACAAAACAACTCTGTTTTGTAAGTGGGTTTCCTTCCATGACTTGCTTGCTTCAGCTCATTCCACAACATTTCTATTGGATTAAGGTCAGGACTTGGCATAGGCTTGAGGTCACTGTTTTCTGCATGATTTTTTTTAAAGATGCAGCTTACACAGTTTTACATTTTTATATAAAATTTGCTGGGGGTCTGAATTTATTGTTCCATGGCAAGGCATCTTGGCCCAGGTTCAGACAAGAAAGCTGAAATTATCACCTACCATGTTTTACAGTAATACGTTTTTAGCTTAAAAGTTTACATACTTTTCCACTCACAAATAAGTAATATTGGATTATTTTTTTCAACAAATAAATTATATTTTTGGATAACATATTTGAAACTTATAAAATCTTTGCTTAAAATATAGTTTTAAATGATCTACAGGTGGTGTATGAGTGAATTAGCAATTATTGTTGTTAGACTCTATGTGAATGCATGCAGTTAGACAGCTCTACCACTGGGAAGTTGTCTTAGACATATATCCCTGTCATTACAGCCAACACGATGATCTATCAGTTAATTTTGCTAACAATTTGGTAATTATAAGGCCATGTGTTGATATATTCATGATAATATAACTGGTGTCGTTTCCATTCAGATTTCTGATATAGTCAACAAATTGTATCTAGTGAGAAAAAAGGCAACAAACACATGATTTAAAAATTCTTACACACGTAGGGATTTGGTGAATGTAATATATTTGGAATTTTGTTGATTAGCAACTGGTAGCAAGCAGGTTTAACACATAGTAAAACCGTTTTAATTTTCTATTTCCATTGTATTTAAATTTTTTTATATATATATATAAATGTAATATCTGTGAGGAATATATTAAATGTCAGGTCATGTAGATGTTACTTTGACTGACAAAGCAACAATTGACCATTTGCAAAATCTATAGTTGTTTGTGCATGTCAACTGCATGGAACAAATGTTGAATGGAAGAAATTATTTTTATAATTTGTTGTTATTTCTGTTTTGTAAACATGTAGATATTTAAAACAGACACTGGATAGCTATGTGGAAAGTGATTACACGTTAATATATTTTCACCATGGCATGACCAGTGAGAACAAGCTCTCTCTCAGCTGGCTACGAGATGCTTACCGGGAGTTTGAAAGAAAGTAAGTTATTACAACAGTAAGCCATTTCTGTTGCTTTTAAATGTTTTTTCTGTTTGAATGATCAAAACCAACTAAAAGGATTGGTTCACCCTTTCAAAAATAAACAGAAAATAACTGTGGTTCAAATTTATTTGTCCTGAAGTCATTAAGTCGGGGCAGTTGTAGGCTCGTGGTTAGGGAACCAGACTAAAGGTTGCCGGTTCGATTCCCAGTCCCACTAAGTACTATGGCTGAAGTGCCCTTGAGCAAGGAACCTAACCCCAATTGCTCCCCGGGCGCCATATAAAAGGCTGCCCACCGCTCCGGGCACGTGTGCTCACTTCACCAGT
>JAOUQT010058047.1:0-10607 GCA_025769995.1 Xyliphius kryptos | reverse complement strand
TGAGGAATTTCCACTGAAGTTGGATCAGCCTGTCATTTGATTTGGAGTAGGATTCCAAATCCAGACCTCCATGAGATTATCATTTAAATCATTTTGATGTTCTTTTGTTCTCAACGCATTCCACAATCTACTAAATAAAGATTTCCAATTGAAATAGTTTATTCATCATGATCTACGATGTGTTATTTTGGTGTTCCCTTTAGTATTTTGAGCAGCAAAAAGAAAATGTACTATCATGCAAATTAGGCATTGACGTCATTCAGCGAATTCCAGCCCCTTTTAGGACAGCCAATGGCTGCTTTCCTTACTGAGGAGTCGGCGACAGTGGTTAAGTCAGGCTGTTTCGTCTGTTAGTCACAGCTGGTGAGGAGCGGACTGAGCGGCATGGATCAGAGGACTCCCTTTGACTAACATTTACATTTATTTATTTGAGAAAAATCAGCTTATATGTGAAGCAGGATGGACTGGGATGTGTGTAGCCGGGCTCTGGTGTGGTGCAGTTTAACGGCGCTGTTCTCGAGTCTGCTGCTGACGGTAAGACAGCCTCCGCACTCGGGCTCTCGGTTTGTGCTCAGAGGAAACTGCGAAGTTCGGGAGAATACCGCGGTTTACCTACAAATACCGCGGTATTTTAGCGGTTATTGACGTGATATGGCTACATCTTTCCCAGAAGGCCTTGTTTTGGCCGTTATTTGGACTGACGAGCGTTGAAAGCGCAAGGTTTTAGAGAAGTAGCTTAGCAACATGCTAACGTTACAGCTGCACGACGTTGGGTTTGTTGTTAAGTTCATAATGCAACAACTAGACAAGGTTTCAGACAGACAGACAGACAAACCGTCATAATGGAACTGGTTCATAATATAATGAGTGTTTGTGCTACATTCAACTCCAACAGGGAGAACTGGAAACTCCCTTAATGTAATTAATAGGAATGATTCAAAAGTATGAGGACACAACTACTATTATTATTATTATTGATTGTTGACGTTGTGAGGCTGCCCCATCTCTACAAAATGAATGGCCACAAATTCCAAGGCTCCAAAATGTTGGAGAAAGCATCACGAGGAGAGTGGAACTTGCAATAGGATGGTCTGCAGATTTATATCTCTACTCTTCGTCATACATGGGGGTCACCAAAGCGACTTACAAGTATCCCAATTTGGTTGGGATCAGAACACAGGGTTGATGCAGACCCCTGGAGCTATTAGGGTTAAGGGTCTTGCTCAAGGACCCACAAGGGTAACGTCAGTGGACCTGGGATTTGAACCCCCAACCTTTTGATTAGTAGTCCAACACCCTAACCAATGAGCTAACGCTCCCTTATAAGGTCTGGACACGTTCGGTGGGCCGGATTAAAATGGCGCAGGTCGCATCCGGTTGCCCACTCCTGCCATCACCCCCAATTATGAGCGTTAACACCGATTGTTTCCTCCCAGAACAGAAATCCGGTCTGGTGCTCATGTCATTAACCTGGTTGTGTTTTGTGTTTCATGACTAAATCAGTGCCCCAGTGATGAACGGCTAATCCAGAGAGATTATTTCACTTATACATTAATCCTGTTCGGTTTATTGCACTGATGGTCATTTCTCCTTTAGCCCCCACGTGTTGCTTTAATGCGGGTGCCCACAAATTCTGAACGATCAGCCATCATACAGCCGCCCCTGGAGCAATGAGGGTTGAGGGTCTTGCTCAAGGACCCACATTGGTAATTTCACTGGACCTGGGATTTGAACCCACAACCTTCAGATTGCTAGCTCAACAACCTAACCACTCAGCCAGCACACTAGCACCCTATCCCAACTTAAGAAGTAAAATTAAATACATCCATCCATTATCTTCTACTTATTCCTCTACGGGGGTCATGGTGGGGTTCCCCGTGCCCATCCAGGGGAGAACATCTTGGGCACACACTATACGCTCCCTCGCACATCCACACACTAAACGCGGGCGATTTAGAGCCTTTAATTTTACCTGTAATTCATGTTTTTGGACTGTGGAGGACACGGACACGTGGAGGACATGGAAATTCCACCCAGATTGGGACTCGAACCAGAAATCCCCAGTGCTGAGAGGCCCAATATCAAATACAATGTTAAAAGAGAACCTACGCCTCACTTTTTCTTGTTGTCCTTTAACCCTAACAAGACACATGGGGGGTGATTATTTTCCCTAATCTAAGACATCTTGCTGATTCTGGGTATTAGAGGATCAACCAAGTATGGAAATGATCAGATGTACTGTGTAGAACTACAAGGTACCATCTGTATGGTAAGTGGAACTGATCCAATGGACCATGAGTGTGGAAACGGTTCCTAATAAAGTGGCTGGTGAGTGTATGGTGTAGTCTGTGACGTGCAGAGGGTTCTTTAAATTGCAAATTCCCCGTCTTGCCCTACGTCTGATTTGTTAAATTTGAACCACCCAACCCTCCTTTAGTAGGAAGACGGTCCTCAGTTCTGAGAGTTGTTTGTGTACTCTGCTCTTAACCTTGATTTTACATCAGACCACCGCTGCCCGTACCACCACCGCCCGTACCACCACCTGTATCACTGCCCGTACCACCCCCGGTCATACCACCACCTGTACCACCACTACCTGTTCCACTGCCCTTACCACCGCCCGCCATTGTTACCACCGCCCGTACCGCCATTGTTCTCACCGCCCGTACCACCATTGTTCTCACCACCCGTACCACCATTGTTCTCACCACCCGTACCACCATTGTTACCACCGCCCTTACCACCACTGCCCGTACCACTTCCCTTACCACCGCCCGTACCACCATTGTTACCACCGCCCGTACCACCATTGTTACCACCGCCCGTACCACCATTGTTACCACCGCCCGTACCACCACCGCCCGTACCACCATTGTTCTCACCGCCCGTACCACCATTGTTCTCACCGCCCGTACCACCATTGTTCTCACCGCCCGTACCACCATTGTTACCACCGCCTGTACCACCATTGTTACCACCGCCCTTACCACCATTGTTCTCACCGCCCGTACCACCACCACCGCCCGTACCACCATTGTTACCACCGCCCGTACCACCACCACCGCCCGTACCACCATTGTTACCACCGCCCGTACCACCATTGTTACCACCGCCCGTACCACTTCCCTTACCACCGCCCGTACCACCATTGTTCTCACCGCCCGTACCACCATTGTTACCACCGCCCGTACCACCACCACCACCCGTACCACCACCACCGCCCGTACCACCACCGCCGCCCGTACCACAATTGTTACCACCGCCCTTACCACCACCGCCTGTACCGCCATTGTTCTCGCCGCCCTTACCACCGCCGCCCGTAGGTTATAAAAGAAGCTTAACTGTTCCCCGTTTCTCCGAATGTGCAGTGTGTCATGTGAAACTGTTCTGCACTCTGGGTATGAGAACGGACTGAGGTGAACTTGACACAAGTCCTTCCAAAGAGCACGCGGCTGTTGGTCTGTAAACAGTCAACTGAAGTTTGTGTACCGAGTCTTATCAGAGATTACCGCGACGGCTGGTGAGCAAGCAGCGTAGTATTTCAATGTCAGCCGTGTGAAGGTCCTGTTGGCTGAAGATCAAATACAACACGACGTCCCAGTGTTCTGTGTTCATGTAATAAACCTGGTAATGAAGACATGGATCCGGTAACCCACTTAGACCCCCCTGTTTCTTCTCCACTTATGGTCTATGTTCTCAGTTCCACTTCCTATAAAGATGGACTTTGTAGTTTTGAAATTACAGACTGTAGTTCATCCGTTTGTGGACCACAGTACACACTGCACTCTTTTCTAATGGTCAGGACTCCAATAGTGGCCCCACGGAGCATTTTTTTGGTGACATCCCATTCCTAATCCATAGGGGTCAGTATGACGTTGGTCCACCCTTTGCAGCTAGAACGGCTTCATCTCTTCTGGGAAGGCTGTCCACAAAGTTTAGGAGTGTGTTTATGGGAAGAAGTGCATTTGTGAGGTCAGACACTGACGTTGGACGAGAAAGTCCGGCTCTCAGTCTCCACTCTAATTCATTCCCCAGATGTTTTATGGGTTTAAGGTCGGGACTCAGGTTCCTCCACACCAGACTCTGTCCTCCATGTCTTTATGTACTTTGGTGGACACTGGTGCACCGTCATGAGGAAGAGGAAGGGGCCGACTCCAACCGGTTCTCACAAAGTTGGGAGCATGGAATTGTCCAGAATGTCTTGGTCTGCTGAAGCATTCAGAGTTCCTTTCGCTGGAACTAAGGAACCAAGCCCAGCTCCTGAAGACCAACCCCACACCATAATCCCCCCACCACCAAACTTTACAGTTGGCACAATGCAGTCAGACAAGTAGCGTTCTCCTGGCAACCGTCAAACCCAGACTCGTCCATCAGATTACCAGATGGAGAAGCGTGATTCGTCACTCCAGAGAACGCGTCTCCACTGCTCTAGAGTCCAGTGTCGGTGTGCTTTACACCACTGCACCGCCACTTTGCACTGCACTTGGTGATGTATTCATCATTTTTGCGATGAAACTTGCAGTGACTCTTTATTGGTTAATTTTGTCACATGACTTAATCAGGTTCACAGTGTTTTCGGAGTAGAGATATTACACGTCATGCTGTTAGCTTATGGTTCCAGCTTGTTGTTATTCTCTGCTGTTGTTACTTCTTGGAAAGTTTTATTCATTTATTATATTCTGCTTAATCCTCTACCTGGGGGTGAGGCGGTGGGATTCCTATGCCCATCCAGTGATGAATGTCTCAGACGCTGGGCAAATACACCCAGGACAGGGCGCCAATCCACCGCTGGGCACACACACAGACTATAGGGGCAATTTAGAGTAGCCAATTTACCTTGAGTCCATGTTTTTGAACTTTGGGAGGAAAATGAGAGAACCTGGAGGAAACACGGGGAAGGGGTTCCCCATGCCCAAGCATGGGCACCCAGGCGAGGGCACCAAACCATCGCTGGGCACACACTCACTCACACAGCAACACACACAAACACACACTATAAATGGCAATTTAGAGCATTCAATTTACCTTGAATCCATGTTTTTGGACTGTGGGAGGAAACCGGAGAACCCGGATGAAACCCACACGGGGAGGACATGGAAACTCCATCCAGATCGGGATTCAAACTTGGAATCCCCAGCGCTGAGAGGCGAACATGCTAACCACTAAGCCACTGTGTCGCCTGATTAAGTATTCAAGGACAAAATATAATTAACCTCAGTCTGTGATTAAGGTCAACAGAGAAGGTCTTAAAGGCCCTGATGCACTGCCACTCATTTACACCGTTTTAAACCTGGAGTTTAAGGACTCAAACACAATTCAGCTTTATTCTAAGTACTTTGCCCTGTAAATAAAAGGAAATGTCTAACGTCGAACTGTAAATGAATTTTGAATTCTTCTTGCTTTGCAGTGGATTGAAGTGGCATGTTTCCTTAGCGGCTGCAGCAGGATGAACCAGACCATGACAGCCAGAGGGCAGAGAGCCAGGGCTACGTCAGCATAGTGCATCTAAATGGAGTCCTGCATCATAAACCACACTGATCCACTCTTCAATTTTGTGATTAATAGATCCCAATAAATATAACCTTTTTAAAAGCACCTTGACATTGTGTCTTCACTAAAACAGTCTGTACTGATGCTGAACAAATGGAGAAAAGTGCAGTATGTGTCTCTATAATATCCACATCAAACTGCATACTTTAGATGATTACATTATTAGCTTTATCTTGGCACAGGTTTGTGATGACGTTTCATGCTAACTGCATAACGTTAATTTATTTATAAAGTGCTTTTTACAATGGTACATTGTCACAAAGCAATGGTTAGTGGTTAGCATGTTCCCCTCTTAACGTTGGGGAGGTTTGAATCCCAATCTGGGTGGAGTTTCCTTATTCTCCCCATGTCCACATGGGTGTCCTCCAGCTTCCTCGGTTTCCTCCCACATTCTTAAAAACATGGATTAAAAGTAAACTCGAAAATTGCCCCTATATTGTTTGTTTGTGTGAGTGAGTGTGTGCCCAGCAATAGATTTCGGCCTTGTCCTGGGTGTATCTGGGCAGCGCCAAATACGTACTCCCCTGGATGGGCATGGGTAGCCTCTTCCACAAACCGACTTTAGGATTAAATGTAAGATGATGGATGGAAGAGACTTGGATGTTTGTTGGGTTTGAGGTCAACACCCAAGACTTACAGTATATTTACACAACATTAATAATTTATAAATAATAAGAAGCCAGCCTTACAATCTAAAGGTCCCTGGTTCAATACCCGGTACCACCAAGTGCTATGACTGAAGTGCCCTTGGACAAGGCATCTAACTCCAATTGGTCTCCAAGATGCCCACCGCTATGGACACATGCTCTCAGTTCACTCATGTGTGTTCCACTGCATGGATGGCATTAATGTGGAGGACACATTCTTTGGTGTGTAAGCACTGTAGGAAAATTGATCACTTTATTAATATAAGGTTTCATAACTCTTCTTATCATATAATACAGTTCACTAATTAACTGGTAGTTACACGTATGGTGGCTGCAAACGTAAACAGCAGCTGCTGCAGCCCATTTTTGTGCTTCTATGTGTTTAATAATGGGACATGATGGATTTAACCTGATTTTTTAGCACTTGTGTATGTCAGTCATATGTGCCGAAGCGTGGACCTACCGCGCTGTGATTGGTTGGTGGAAGTGCAAGAAGGCGGGGCGTTTGAACGAATCTGAGCTGTGATTGGATGAGATTAAGTAAACCCAAGAAGAGCCCAGAAACTGCACTTGAGCTGTCACATTTGAAGAATCAAATATAGTGGAGTTGGAAAGCTTTCACGCGAGCTGAGGTACGTTTTATACTTAATTTGTTATAAATATTCATAGAATGTAGAGTTTATATAGCTAACCTATATGTGGGAACCGCTTGTAAACTTTCTCCTTTGTTTCCGGGATTATGTTTTTTGTCCGTTCAAGTTGAGAATTTGGACGCGTATCAAATCACACTTAATTTGTATCGTAGTGCACTATACCTGGTTTTCATATGACACATGAACGAACTATATAGTGTACTTGAGAGAAACGTCCTTATCTTTTTTTGGATACAGCCCGCGTTGACGACATGGTTCCACGGGTAATTGAATTTAAGTACTTGTTTGCTGCAAAGTTTACACGTTATATGTAATACTTTGATGTTTTGTGGATATATTTGAGCAATCCCAGAACACTTATTTTTAAACATTTAGTTTTCTTTATTTGGGTTTAAATATAGTGATTTCCATATTTGTGCTTGTTTGCACAAGGTTGGGGTTATTTGGGGTCATTGTAAAGTTTTACAATACCAGTCAAAAGTTTGGACACCACGGTTTTGCTTCAATGTTATCATTCCCGCTTACCTTAAGGATGGTATTTGTGGTTCTACAATTCCAGATTGTAGTCCATCTGTTTGTGGACTACAGTACATGCTGTGTACGTCCCCAATAGTTCCACCACAGAGTAGGTCACTGAGGTGTTTATTCGTTTAAACATCTACACTTGGCTAAAATGTAATAGATCAATGCTATGTGTTTTTTAAAAAAAAAAGATTGTTCAGCATACAGTACCAGTCAAAAATAAATTTATAAAGAGTAAATTTATAAAGAGTAAATGTGATGTACATAGTATGTACTATTGTCCACAAACACATGGATTACAGTCTGGAATTGTAGAACAACATAGTCCATCTTTATGGTAAGAGGAACTGGTTTCTAAACAATACATAGACTACTAATAATAAGTGAGTACAGAATCAGTAAATGAGCTGCATGTATAATGCCAATTAAAACACGGTCATGGAACAAAAGGTTAATGAATGATATTTGTAAATAAGTGTTTCATTTAGAAAACTGGTTAAAAGTTTATAATTAAGAACAAACGTTTTTATGGCATCAGAACCAGGACCTTGTTTTGTTTTTCTATTTTGACACAATTAAATGTTATGCATTCAGCCCAACAGCCTGGCACTCTACTCCTCAATTTATAGATTTTATCTCTTTCCACTACATCCTGCTTCTCCTCACAGCCCGGGGCTACAGTTATACTCTACTCCCGGGGGTTGTTCTCTATTAGTGGGACCCAAATTACTGCACCGGGAAGAAAAAAAGATCATTAATGTGAACCTTAATGTGGTGCGAAGTGTGTCACTAAGTACCTAATCTCTTCTTCTGGGTGCTGTGACATTTAATAAGTGGAGCACACAAACTGGATGAGCAGATCGTTCTTTCGTTCTACCACATGTACCGAGCTGTTTACACCAAAGAATTTGATTTGAATTCGTTAATTGAAATCAAAGTTTCTGACCAAGTTGGGGAAAAACATGTCCTGGATTTTCTGTCATTAGTAGTGTTTCTGATGGAAACGGTTACAGGAGCCTTTTGTTTGCCAGGATTCTTCCGCTTCCGTCTTTAAACTTTCTTCTGTGCTGACTGAGCACCTTAGTTACACGGATAGGAGCAGAAACAATTGGCAGAAGTGTATCAGGAGTAAACTACTAATGAGGCTTTAGAGTTGCTGCGGATCTTTCAGCTTTTACGGCTCATGGCCGGTTGTATATTCAGTGCTTTTCAGGATTAATTAAGGCTACAACATGTTATGAATGATAAATCAGTCCGATAACTATTTATAACAATATTTTATCTTCTTTGAATTCAGCCTTCTATATGAGCTATTGATTTTGTTTAGATTTTTATTCTTTTTAATATTATTATTATGATTGTTCTTTGGTAAAACCAAGACCAAACTTACACACACCAAACTTGGAGGGTGCTATAATGATTATATATGTAGTTGAACCTTTCCTTTTAGTCAGGCTGCTATATGCAAATTAATCCATATCTCATAATCCTAATTAATTCAAACTCTTCATGGAGAATGGTTGCTATTTAGACATTCCGGAAATTTTCAAAAATTCTGTTTCAAAAGCCATGCATTTGTGCTTGCAGTGGGTGAACACGGACGCCGGGCGGGATGGCAGACAACAGCAGCTCCAACAGCAACAGCTGGACCATTCTCGCGTCCGAGGTATTAATTACATACATGTCTTTTTATCCATTGTATTAGACCAGGGGTGGGCAAACAACGGCCCGTGGGCCAGATGTGGCTCGTTAGGCATTTTACTTTTGTCCAAACTATATTATCAAGTTATTCTATTATTAGACCATAACAAATTAACATATAAACACTGTTCAAAAAAATAAAGGGAACACTTAAGATAACAGATCCTAGATCTCAATGAATAAAATATTACAGTTGAAAGTCTTATTTAGTGGATAGTGAAATATGTTGACAAGAAAATAACATTAAAAATTTCAAAATTTAAATCAAAAGTATTCCATGGAGGACTGAATTTGGAATCCTTTTCAAAATCAAAGTGGAAAATCAAATGACGGGCTGATCCAACTTTAGTGGAACTTCCTCAATACAAGTTCAAATGAGGCTCAGTAGTGTGTGTGGCCTCCACGTACCTGTATGACGTACCTCCCTACAATGCTTGGGCATGCTCCTGATGAGGTTCTCTCCTACTGCTTTGCACACTGTTGGCATTCTAATTAATAACACAAGTTAACCCTTATAGGCACACCTGAAAACCATTTTAAGTGACTACCTCTTGAAGCTCATTGAGAGAATGCCAAAATGGACACATGGAGAACATGGAAACTTAACTCAGATCAGGATTCGAACCTGGATATGTTGCCAACCGCTACACCACATGCCGTTTTACCATTTAAACCATAATTCTCTTTGCTTATAGGAGTCTGGAGTGGAGAACATGGGTCCGCTGTCTGAGGAACAGAAAGATAACCATACAGAGCATGAAAAACCAGACCTTCAATCAGAGCCTCCAGAGAACCTTCCGGACCAACCTTCTGCAGAACCACCACAGGTTCTTAGTTGAGGGATATAAAATGGGTTTTACCTAAAATGCTACTGAGGCGTTAATAATGCTGATATGCAGTGATTTGAAATTAAAACCGATTTGTTGATACCGTTTTGTTCTTTGCTCAGCAGGTTGCACCATTGGAGAGCAGTGATGATGCCGCTCTTTCACCTGGTGCACATAAGAAGGTGGACGCAGCACCTGGCAATCCCTCCACCACAGAGAACCTGACCTCACTTTCCTCAAACCAAGCACAGCAAGAAGCTGACGGCCATGACGGGAAAGCGCTGCTTGAATCAGATCTGTTTTCAGACAGCTACACTCACATAAGCACTCCACCCGAATCACTTTGTACGGGCTCGTATGCTGAAGGTGGAAAGGGCACAGGTGATGAGCGGGGAGAGCCATGTGAACCACTGACAGATGGTGAGCAATTAATGAATGGGGTATGGGAGTGGGGTGTGGTGTGATGGAGGGTTAGAACGTGTTCATGTGCACAAGAATGTGGTGGAGTGTGGTGAAGCCGTGTGGTATGGAGTGTGAAGGAGTAGGTTTTTTTTCAGGTGTGAGGTGTGGAGGAGTGTGATGCAATGGAGGAGTAGAAATGTGGTGGAGGGGTGTGGATGAGTGGGGTGTAGGAATAATGTGGTGGGGTGTTTTGCAGTGCTGGGGGGGTGCGGTCACGTGAAGAGTGCTGAGATGTGAAGAAGTGG